>PNEQ01048043.1:0-11866 GCA_003012365.1 Medauroidea extradentata
AAGGCAAACAGGTAGGGGTCAAAAGGGAGGGTTGCTAAGGAGGGGAAAGGGGGGAAAGGCACATCACCCTGAATTAGCGTTCATGACTACCCGAGTAGACGGCGCGAAGTTCAAACAGAGCGGAGACACAGACGAAACTAAAATTTTAAGTTCATATCAGAAGTACAATTTAAGGAGGACGAGCTGAGAGTCAGCTCAATGCAGTCGATAGGAACCGTTATAGTTTGATTTTTAAAAAATTAATTATGTACAAATATGTCGATTTTATTTCAATATGGTATTTAAGTAGGAAAATACACGGAGCTATATAGTGTTATTCGCTGCCAACTATACAAGTTGAAATTTAGCTATTGTAAATGTTAAATTATATGCAGTAACGGCTAGTGATATTTATCAAAGGTTAAATTTTTAGTGTTCACTTTATCCCGAACGACCTATATCAACAATTGCATTGCAGCAGTTCAAGTGGTAGCCTACTCGTAAAAAAAAACGCAATCCCAGAGGAATTCTGTCTGTTTTTTATATACGAAAAAAAAACTAACAGAATTCCTCTGGGATTTATTTTTCTGTTTTTGTGTGTGTTGTTACGTTTTGTTTGTGCTTTTTGCACTTTGTCATTCAAGACAAATTTTATCAGAAAAAATGGGCAATGGCGATATCAACAATCCAATAAATTTTAATTGTTAACTCCCACTGCAGAAAACAATTAAAAATTTTCATTTACTGTATCAAGAATTTTGCCGGCTTTGTTTAGTTGTGAATGTTTTTTTTTTTTTTTGTGCTATTCACGGCAGCGCGTGTTTTTAGGCAGATATTTCTTTAAAACAGTTATTACGGTGGCCGCTGCCCCAAGCCTCAGAGAGTAGTTAAAATGCTTTACCCGACATGAGTTTATTCGAAAATTTCTGAGCGTACGTGAATCATATCTGCCTAGGAATAGCATCAGGCGTGTAGACAATATATCCTTCTTAGGTCGTATATCAATCTTTGAAGCTTGTTATCTCGCTATAGAAAATGGCGAAATGGTTCTGAATACCGGCATTGAAAAATGCACAGGCGCGTACAACACTCCATGATCTCAAATGTTAATTTTATTTTATTTACGTCTTAAGTTTTACACGGTGAAATTAAGGCGTACGCCTTTTCTTATATTTAACCATGGTAATTACACAGCATAAAGTTATTAATAAATTAAACATATCAACATTGGTAAGCTGTTAAATTTGCGTTTACAAATGCAGCTATGTCTATTTTTAGAAAATAAATTGCTTTAACAAAATTCTATGATAACGTCACCAATGAATGCCTCAAAGAGACGAGTTGTCAGCGAAAAAACAGCACCTCCGTTCAGTGGCTTGCGCCTAGAGGTTAGGCTGAAGCGTGGTGAGTGTAGTTCTACGTAGTCCTTAACTCTCTGCTCTTCGTAAACTCATACTCGCTAATTTCGTCCACTCAGGTGGTCACCTTAATGGTGTTCAAGTCCGATAAAATCATAATTTTATATTTTTATGAACTGACACTTGTGAGCACAGTTTCTTCTAACACAACAATTTAAACTCTCAGTTTTCTCATTACTGTGTGTCAAAGTCAAAATTTGCTTGTTACGCTGCCATGCAAATAGCGAAAATTAATTAATCTACTTAAATGTAATAATTCACTGTGAACTAACATCCCACGAGCTATGCAATAAAGCGTTTTAAAACCCACAACGTAATATTCTGAATTTTAAAAAAGACCGCAGAGGTAGAGAAAAACAATTGCAAATTTAACATTTTTCAAAAATATAAAAATACTTCATAGGTAATTTTTTAAATGTTTTATTACGTAGCCAATGGCATGTTATTTCACCGTAAATTGTTTCACTTATGTAAGTCAATTGGTTTTTACTATTTGCATGGCAGCAGAACACACACGTAATTTGACATTGGCGCATCGTTAAGAGAAATCTATGAGAGCTAAAGTTATTTTTTAAGTGGAAGCTGTACTCACAGATATCTTCTATAAAACTAACACTATTTCATAGAAATATAAAATTATGACTTTATCACACTTGAACTTAAGGGCTGCTGTCACATTCAAGGAACAAATTTACATGCAGAGACAGCCGAATCACTTAATTATTAGATGCTCAATATAAAACTTATTTTTATAAAACTCACGCGGAGAAAATTTGTCATTCGTACATTAGTGTAGGTAATTAGTTACATTACCAATTAACACATGTTTCAGCACGTAGAACAAAATAGGGAATTAACAACCCTCTTACAAGAAGAGCGTTTGCAAGATATCTGTGCGAACAGTTTTCGATCGGCTTTTCCTTGATATTAGTGCACGGGAGTTAGCATGAGTAAGGTTAATTTTACTACAGGTTAAAAAGATAATTGTCGGAAGTTTGTCACAGGGAAAATTTCTGCCGCTTGAGCGCTTTTATATGTAATGGGTGCAAACTGGCCAATCACAGAGCTTTCGTGAATTTTAAGTTACATTAAGTTAATAATTTTAAACGCGAAATTGATTTATTTTCACTTTAAAGTTAAATTAAATGACTGTGTCATTTTCAAACTTATTAAAATTTAATTTTACTACAGATACGTATTTTTCTGGTCTCTTAGCAATAGCAGCGAAACTAGCGGCAGAAATTATCCCTGTGCCAAACTCTCCCATAGGAAAATAAATTTTCTTTCTAACCTGTAGTAGAATTAACCCTAGTATGAGAGATTTAGTGCGAGATTACAACTTAAGTCATGTAATACTTCTAAATGCCATAAAGAACTTACAAATCCACTTACTGCCGTGCGAAACCACAAGTATTTGTGACGAGCCCAACATGAACAAATACTGAAAAACATTTAACGGTACAAAAATTCTGGTCAAAAATGGAGATACCGGGGATCGAACCCGGGGCCTTTCACATGCAAAGCGAACGCTCTACAGTTATTTTCTAATGTTTGGTACAGCGGCGATGCGGAATCTTCCGCATCAACACTGCATCAACCATTCCCCCCTTTAGGTTTGACATATTTCGAGTGACCCCAGTAATTTTCGTGAGACAATGTGTATGGTGACAAGGTTTGAGACCCAATGGACAAACACAAATTAACACCCAGCCTGACCTGGGAATCGAACCCAGAACCCCTCGTATCCAAGTCGGTCACTCAACCAACTGAGCTACGAGGGGTCGGCATGCCATAAAGAACACTGAGCTACGGGGGGTCGGCCCGCTGAGCTACATCCCCTCTGCTATAATTTAGACTCAGCCGCCTAGAAACGTAACTGTTACAAAAATTGCACTGAAAACATTACATTCAGAACTTTATTTATTTAAAATAAACCAACTTGTATTATAATATTCTTTAATTATTGCAAAGTACTAAAGGTTCTAATTTTTGTGTCATGTGTCAAATTGTGCATTAGGAAAGACTGAACTTACAAACCCTGCCTATTCATTCATTGTCTGCTGTTTCTCTGAGTAGCAGTTAGTGGACAAATAGTCGGGACTTGAGTATGCATAGGATATTTGATTAACAGGCTGGTCACTGAATTCACGAAATTTCACCATCTCTACCTATGGGGGAAGTTGAGCTAGTATATAACCATTTGAAGTCTAGCCTGGTGGCTAGAAATAACGCGAAATTTGCATGTCTCTACTCATAAAACAATTATGAAAATTCACTCGCTGGAGCAGGGTAGGTTATCTCAGTCACGTGACCAAGTTTTGTCGATCACCTATCAGGGTTTGATAACCTCTGCAATGTCTTTCGTGCTTTCAAAATGAAGGGAATCCAAAAAAATAAAAAAAATACAACATATTAACCACATGATAAATATTTTAATTAATTCTACATCCACAGCCCATTATTTCCACATATCGTGTTTATATTCAAATATAATATTAGTTTTAGTAGTTGACCGAGAGGGTATCAGTGGATATTTCGAACATGGGTAAACTTAACCTGGGGTAATATTCCATACACCAAAAACTTGAAATTTTGCCTGACGTACCTACACGAGTGAATTTTCATAAGCACGCTAATTCAGTACTTGCGCCTAGAAGTTAGGGAGAGGCGTAATGCGCGTTCTGTGTCGTCCGTGACTCTCTCCACTTCTTAAACTCGAATGAGATAATTTCGTTCTCCACCCAGGCATCCGCCTTAAGAGTGTTCAAGTGCGATTAAATCATAACTTTTTAATTTAATGAAATATTGTTAGTTTTGTAGACGATAGGTACTTGTAAATACATTTTACTCTTACGAAACAATTTTAGCTCTCGTAGTTTTCTCATAACGGGGTGACAATACCAAAATTTGCATTTTCTGCTGCCATGCAAATAGTGAAATCCAACTGACCTACTTAAACAAAATAATTCACAGTAAACTTACATCCCATGAGCTATGCAATACAACGTTATAAATCCCACAACGTGATATTTTGAATTTTAAAAAATCGCAAAGTTACACAAAATAAAGTAGCAAATTCACAATTTTTTAAAATAAAAAAAACAGTTTGTGTTTTTTTTTTTTTTAATGTTTTATTACGTAGCCCATAGTATGTTATTTCACTGTGAATCATTTCACGTACGTAAGTCACTTGGTTTTCACTATTTGTATGGCAGCAGAACATGCAAATTTTGACTTTGACGTACCGTTATGAGAAAACTACGCCACCTAAAATTGTTTCGTAAGAGGAAACTGTACTCACAAGTATCGTCTAAAAAACTAACAATATTTGATAAAATATAAAATTATGACTTTATCGCACTTGAACACCCTTAAGAGATGCCCTCACATGTAAAGAACAAATTAATTAACATGCAGAGATAATCAAATTACGGAATTATTAGACGTTGAAATTGAAATAATTTTTTTATAATAAATTCAAGTGGAGCAGATGTGTTATTCGTTTATTGCTGTAGGAATTAGCTATATGCCTTAGCAGTTAACATACGTTTTAATTAACAGTAAATTAAGGAAATCAGAAGTTCCAAACGGTAAAATAAAAAAAATAGGTTTTAGGGTGTTAACGTTTATAGTAGAACTAAATAGGGCGTCAACAAGCCTCCTGTAAGAACAGAACTTGCAAAATATCTGTTTGACCTGTTTTGGAACTTTATTTCCTTGATATTGTTGCAGGGGAGTTGGTATGAGACGTCTGGTACACGAGATTATCTTGAGTCGGGTAAATGATTCAAAAATGCTAAAATGATCTTAACCCTTTTAGTGCCAGCTGTCTTCGAGATTCATATGTAAATAATTACATCATATTTTTCACAGATTTTGCAATTATTTATCAAAAATTAAATTATTTTATACCAATCAAAGTAATCAAGTTGGAAAAATGTATACTGGCAAGTTAAAGGATCGCTTCATCCATTTTAATTGTAAACATTTATTTCCTAGAAAATTTTTTTTTCTAATAAGACCTGTAAATTATACTTTTAAAAATACTGAGTAGATATATTGACCTACGGTATTTTTCGCACAGGCAATGAATGCCGATATTTCGGCTCTTGCTACTAAAAGGGTTAATAACATATTGCAGTGGGAAGAGAAAATTGCATTGGGCAAGTCCCACATTAACAAGTGCTGCAATGCATTAGTTGACATAAAAATTTTTGACCGAAAATGGAGATGCCGGGGATCGAACCGGGGGCCTTTCACATGCAAAGCGAACGCTCTACCGCTGAGCTACATCCCCTTCACGTTATAAAATGGCGCTTTGAACATAAAATATTACAGCGTTGTTGTCGCAGTGGCGCTCGCACTTCACTTATTGACTTACAGCAGGAACAATAGAGATAGAGGTGTCACGTGACATTGGTGGTTCTGTCATCAGAGATTAGCCAGGTTCTTATCGAATGCCCTCGAGAAAGTAAAGTCAGGATTAAGAAAGAGAAAATAAAACAAATTCTTAATTAAAACATATTATAAATTAGAGGCATGATTTATTTAATGCGACGACATCATCAGAGTTTTTATATGCAATCTAAAGTATATAAGTCCTCAACAAATATAAAATACGTTAAACTGTAAAAAAAAAAAACTGTAAACTTGCCAAACCGATGTATAGCAGTGTTACTAAAGTATGTATGGTAAAATTGCTTCCAATACAATAGGTAGCATTAGGTAAATGTCAATTACAGGCTGAGCGCAAAAGAAGTTTACAATTTCAAAACATGATAAAATCTAAACGGCACAACATATTTGAGTCAAACAAATACCTATTAATAGAGTATCTGTTGAAGTTTTTTTTTTACGTATGAACGCAATTCTTCTGTTTCAGACTGTCCCTGCGAGACATAGCTAGTGTCGGAAATGGCCCCTACACCACAGCAGAAGAGTTGGTGTGTCCTGCAGTTAGCAAAACCTGAGTCAGTTACTGCCGTGCAACGAGCATTTCGCACACACTTTCACCAGGAGCCACCCACTAGAGTATCCATATCAACGTGGTACAAACACTTTGAGGAGAACGGCTGCATTTGCAAAAGCAAAAGTACTGGTCGCCCTCTTGTGTGGATCGCGTTTGAGAAGCATTCCTGCGAAGCCCACAAAAATCAACATGACAAGCAAGTCGTGAGCTGCAGATCCCACAAGCAACCATTTCCAAAGTCTTACGTAAACTATTGCGCATGAAACCGTACAGATTGCAGTTGGTCCAAGCACTCACTCCTGGAGATTATGCAGCAAGATCGGACTTCAGCACCGATATGTTGACAAGGATGGAAAATGACGAGAACCTGCTGAAGAGGTTAGTTTTTAGTGACGAAGCAAAACATTTCACACGAACGGTAAGGTTAATCGTCACAATGTTCGCATTTGGGGAACGCAACTACCCCATATCACCATCGAACATGAACGAGATTTAACCAAGGTCAATGTCTTCTGCGCAATGTCGAGGGAGAATATTTATGGCCCCTTCTTTTTTTTTATGGAGAAGACCGTCACAGGCATAACCTATATCGACATGTGGCTGCTACCTCAATTGCAAGATGACTCGGACAACTTCATTTTGCAACAAGATGGTGCACCACCACACTTCCACCTGACTGTACAGGAACATCTCAACACACATCTCCCTGGACGATGGATCGACCGTGCAGGTGCTGAAGATGATGTGTGGTCTCGTTGGCCCCCACGATCAACAGACTTAACCCATATGTGATTTTTTCATTGTGGGGTTATGTCAAAGATCAGGTGTTTGTACCGCCCCTACCAGAGTCATTGCAAACAGCTAAGGCAGCGAATCGCAGCTACGGTACTATAGTAGGCAGTTAAGTTGGCCTCTGAGCTCCCTAGTGCTGTTATCAGGGTGGAAACGCGAAGAGAAACTGATATCCTGCTGTCCGGGGCCACCTGCCAGGTTGATACTAGCAGGGCGGAAAACATTTGGCTCGTTCCGTCATACACTACATAAGTGTAACATATTTGTGTGGTCGATATTTTCTTAACAACTATACGGCTGTAGACTGTGTGTCGTCTTCTTATCGCCTCTTTTTACCCCGCGCTGTGAGAAGCTAAGATAACTGCCTACTATAGTACAATCCATCACCACTGATATGCTGTGCAAGGTGTGGGACGAGTTTGAATATCGTCCCGACGTCTGTCGTGTAACGAGAGGAGCACATATCAAGTCCCTGTAAAATGTGGAATAAAACTCCCAGAGATTATCTATTGACATTATCAGGTTCAATGCTCGTAAGTTATACCGTTTAGTTGTTATGATTTTTTGAAATTGTATACTTCTTTTGTGCTCATCCTGTATAGGCATATACTGGTGTTAACATACTGGTATAGTAACAATGCTCAACATTTGCTATGTGTACAAACTGAAGTATGGTAAATGTCCCATGCGGTACTTGGATTAATTACTTTGATTTATATTTTATTTAGGAATATATTTTTACAATGAATTATAATAAAATTTAATCCTCAAGCTCCAAAATCTCCTTTTCTTTCAGGAATTATAAAGTATTCGTTTCATTATTATTTTTTCGAAATATTTACGCTGTGAGTAAAGCCTAGCATATAGTTTCACTGGCCATGTTTGGCGGTTTTTTTTACTTCATTTCGCGTATATCGTCTGTTAAGGCTCGGTTTCAGTCGCCATATTGAATTTTATTATTTTTAGCTTTTTTGGAATTTTGAGAAGAAAAATGTTAAACCGGCGACTACACCGCAAAATTATATCTACTTTGTGCTACAGAACAAGCATGTCAGTTGAGATAGAACTGTATAATTAGATCGCAATATCTCGGGCAAATTGTGAACATATAACAATTGCCACACACAATGCTGAAACTAAAAATAAAAATTTAAAAAATGAAATAATTTTTTTTTAAATACAAATAATTTTTATTCTTTATTTTTATGAGCATGACATTGTAGCCTGAAATGTATTTATCCACTGTGATTTATTTTTAGTTTGATATATCAGTTCGTTTTAGTGTAGTCGTTAAAACGGAAACATCCAAAATATGACTTAAAAAAGCCATTACGCGAAAACTATGAGAGATAAAAAAATTTCATAAGAGCCAAATTTAGTCACATTTTGGGTCTACAATAAGAAAAAAAATATCTCGTACAAATAAAAAATTAAAAAATGGTGATGAAAATTGCGGTAGGCCGCGCCCCGGTTACAACAAATCGTATTCCTTTGCGTCTACCTGCTAGTAATGGAACGTTTCTGTTTCATAATATCGCCAGGCGGTTGCTGTCTATACTCGATGGGAATATGCTGAGCAGCTTTCGACCGATTGAATCACTGGAAGCAGCTTCTACAGTCCCTCGCAAGAACAAGCAAGCGCTAGGAGCCAACGGGCGCGAATAAATAAATAACAAACAGTCCCCCTGCCTTTCTTTTTTTTTAAGAAGTGTTTTGCCCGCGAGGGAGGAAATATTCGGTGGCTGCCGATGTGTCCCGAGACGTAAACGACTCCGACCAGCGGGTGACTCGGGGGCGTAACTTAACCGAGCTGGAGACCCGTGTTAAACGAAATGAAGCATGGGAGTTTCGGTCATATCATTTGAATTAAGCAGTGGCGGTCCGCGCAACAGCGACGCAAGCGACCTTTACCTCTTTCAACTTCAATCCATGCACAGTATTTTTTTTTTTTACTTTAACTAAAATAACTGGAAACTAGTTTCCAAAAAATTGTTTGTAAGTTTACAAAAATGTAAACTTTAAAGTAAATGCCTAGAAATGTATAGATAGGTCTATATACTTTCAAACAACTTTGTGTATTTATAAACAATTTTTGTGTATTTACAACTAAATACTTGTACATTATACAACAATTGAATGAAGTGACACAAAAAATTGGCAACTTGTTTCCAAGAATTTTTTTGTGTAAAATTATAAAATATTATGTACAGTCTGACAGGCCTTCGAATGTCTCTCATCGAACAAACTGCTCATAAAAAATGTATCCCTCTAGTGCCCACATATTTGGATAATTTAGACAACTTTAATGACCTGCGACATTCTGTTGTAGTGCCTATACTGATGAATGTTCTGACATTAATTTACAAGCTTTTTCTTTTAAAATCACGATTGTTTTATTGTGTGCGTGTTGGCTGGTGCAGGTGCTGCCAGATGGGGGAAAATAGCAACTAAATTATGTATCACTTTTGCACTAACAGTTCAATCCGAATTGAACTCGGAGTGGACTAAATAATAATGATTGAAATTTTGTTTGAAGTTTACTCGGGCCGGATTGAAGTACGGGTGGAGTGATAATATTCCTGTCCAATCCCCGAACTAGGTTGGCGGGATTATGAGATTGAATTCAATGAAGACGAAGCGATCGCCATTTTGAGTAATAAGTGTTTGGTTGTGTATGAACCTAGAATCGTCCTGGACTAGACTTTCTAGAAATAAATTCAAGTTCATGAGATATTAAAATTAACATAGTGACGAGTAATTTCAAACAAAAAGTAAGCTTGATTTCTTATTTTTTTTACAGTCAATAACTTTTATTTCACTGCTTGACTAATATATATACACACATAATAGTCGATTCAAGTGTCCACTTTTATGTCTACACGTCTGTCACGATTGAAATTCTACTGTAAGTACGTTCTGAGTCTATGTTCATTTCTTGTTAGTTCTGTGTTGACTCCAGTTTAAAGTTCAGTTCAATTCCGTGCAGTTCAAGAGCACCAGCAAATAAATTATAAATATAAACTTTTCTCATCAATGCATCATCAAAGTATGGTGTTCTGTAAGTAACGTCTTCAGCAAACTTTTTCAAATGATTTCTAAATATTCAGTGATATTCAGCGAAAAAGTCAGCAAAAATTAAGTAATTGGCTCTAATGACGTGTAACGTATATGTCTGCGCACTAAGGGCATTATTTTCCATTTCCAGATAGTTCTCAGGCAATAATATTTTTTTTTCTTTTTACAGTTGATTGAAAGTTTTATATCATTCCTAGCTGCCTATCCGCATCTTTTCCCGCCATGTTAACACTTGTATAATACCAGATAAAGTCTTAGGCCGTGATCGGCGGTATCATTTAAACAAATAATAATAAACACATACAGCCCGTAACCACAGCGAGTGTACCAACATTATACATAGAAATAATAGCAAAATGTAACTCCGTATACTTTACTTTTAGATGGTCAAACTTGCTTTTCGGATCATCTACCTTATCGTTTAAGAACTAAATTACCTCCGTGATAGTTTATTGTATCCAGTAGAAAAATATTATGCAACGTTTTAGGTATTTACGTAAGCATAATTATAGAAAAAAAAGTTAATAATGACACAAAAACCTTAATGTTTCAAATTGTTAGATAAATATGACGAGTTAATGTAAAACAAATTTTGCGTTTTTTCACCCCTTTAGGGCTGAGATTTCAAAAATTCCTGAAATATGAAATTAGTAATTTGAATTAGTAGACCTACTGAATTGAAGTGAAAACCACGATAATAGCCACTTTGGTTCAAGCTACACCAACAATTCATTAAAAACACAATTCACCCTTTTACAACCCCGAGGGCTCAATTTAAAAAAAATTCTTAGAACAAATTTTTGGGTATTTACGAAATCAATATCCTTAAGTGAAAAGTAAATCTATATCTCGGCGACAGCCTGGGGCCGCTGCGGCCGAATGGTCAGACCATTCGCCTCCCACCAAGGCAATTCGGATTCGGTTCCCGGCTGGATCGGTCCCCGGATTTTCGAATATGGGAATCGTGCCGGATGATGCCGCTGGTCGGCGTTTTTTTTTTCGGGTATCTTCCGTTTCTCCTGCCCTCTCATTCCAGCACTGCTCCATACTCACTTCAGGTCACACCCCACAAGCTCCAAAGACCTCGATGTTGATCGCTGACCAAAATATCTCACTCACGACGATAGCCCGGTGAATTCGAATTTTATCGACGAGTCTTTAAAAAACACATTTCACTCTTTTTCACTACTCAGAGGTCGAATTTCATAAGAATTCTTTCTTAGAACTTTCCTACGTTCTGAAGGGAATCCATACACAAGATTTCACGTTTCTAGGTCCAGCTGTAAGGACTTGGTTTGATTTGGCAGCCAGTCAGTTAGTGAATATTTTCTCGGTGCCGCTACCTTATATTGCACATTATGACAAATTTCACGGAAAATTGTTCCTTTAGTACCTAGCCGTTATTTAAAATAAACCGATTATCTTCTGTTGTTTTGTTTTGTATAGGCCTACTATTAACGCAACATTTAAATGCCATTTTTGCAACAGTTGCGTTTCTTAAAGATTGAACATAGCATACGGCACGGATATTGATGTAGATAATTGTAACCGGAAGTTGGAAAAAATTCGTGATAGTACTGATTAAAATAAGTTCTTTAGTTCGGGCAAATCCTTGAATAACCATTCGCCTGTG
>PNEQ01048043.1:11966-57189 GCA_003012365.1 Medauroidea extradentata
TATATATATATATATATATATATATATATATATATATATATATATATATATATTCACATTAATTTTGTGTATCATTTCTTGAGAGATAGTAAAGGGAACATAAAGTTTTCGTCATAACTAAAAATTTTGGCTGCAATATTTGTTAATTACTAGGGGCACGAGTAGTTCGTGTATTCATCTGGCAGTAGCTTAGACTCCTCAGTCCTATACACACACTGGCCACAGTCGAATATTGACTGGCTTCTTACCGTACAAGTGGGTGCCACGTAATAATCTCGAACATGAATTGTTTCCTTGTTTATTACATAGCTTGCAGCTGTCACAGGTGCGTCAAAACAGCTGAAGCCAAGTTACAGGAGTGACAGTGCAGTATACAGGATGTTCATGAAAGTATGTTACAAACGTTGCGAGATGACTCCTTATAAAAAAAGCTACAGTTACATAATATAAGATTTTAGCTGGCGCAAAGGGATAAATTCACGGTTAAAATTGTGCATTTGTTCTCTATCCGTTCGTCGCTAACTGACGTAACGTTCACTCATACCTCCTGTGTCAAGTAAGCGTAGAAGCAAGTTTGGACTGCTCGAGATTCTAATCTGCACCCACAATATGCAGGTCAGAACAGTAGTAGTAAGATAAGTAAGGTAATTGTGTAGTGCAAGAGGGGACTAACTGCAGTGCCATGTCGGCGCGTTGTGCATGTAAAATTTAATTGTACAATATTTTGCCACTATCATATGTCATCTCTAGAGAAGGTGATTTATCGCTGGAAAAGTACTGTTTGCTAGGCTTCAATGTAATGCATTCATTTCTGACGCTTTTATTTCAATACTGGCGAGTACCTATTTGACTGGGCCAATGATAACTTTGGTGCACTACTTTTGGACGTCTGTCATTCGTCTGTAAACAACTGGACTGTGCCACATAACCGTCGGCCAACAATACATGACGCAGGACGATACACTGATTTGCAGAATACGGTGGCAGAATACATTCTCGCGATAAATCACCTTATCTAATCATCTCCAAATTAACCCAGGATTCACGTGGTTTTCTTACTGAGCGTTTATTTCTGGACACCCTTTATTAATGATCATTAGAGCCACGACATTCAAAACGGGATAAGGTGTGGGAAGGAATACAAAAGAAAATAGTAAAAAAATTCGATGAAATGTGCGCGTATTACAGATTACAGGATTACCAGAACATTTAATGAAAAGTATTATTTTTCAAAACGTTTCTAAAACGGTCATAAAAGCTACATTTTGCATTATTTAACCCTTTAGAGATCTTTTTTGTTTCAGCAATTTTGTCACATTAAATAGAAAACGCCATTTAAAAGTCGCGCGTAGCAGCTAGTGTAGCATTATAGCTAGAAATTAACAAAAGCTGCATGTTATATTTGACAGGAAATAATCAACGAGTGTTGCCTATACACTAAACATTGTTCTGGTGTTTTATAAAAACATCCATCGGAGATATATTGTTAAAAATGTGTGTTGCGGCATAACAATTGCGTGTTTAAAATTGGCAAGAAACGTAAACTTACAGAAATATTGCATTGGCTGATTTTTTTAAACAGTGGCGTCTAAATTTAGTAAAATCGTGTGTAGAGTCACTAAAAATATTATGTCAAATATCTTTATAATATTTTAAAGTGAAAAAAAAAATGTAATAATTACTAGTTAGCCTACATTTACAAAGTTCAAAGGTAAGTTTTAAAAAAGGGTATGTTCGTTGCATATATTTTCCAGAAAGAATATCATGAAAATGATAATTGCAATGTAGCGTGTAATTCACGTGTAAGATAATATTTGTCTAGTATTATGGCAAGCGTGGAGGAACTTTCAGACGCTTGTTACATTAATTTTTATTCGTAGTTTACGCGCGATTCTACGGGCTGCGTGATCTCTTTAATAGCTCCAGATTTTTAACGACCTGTTAACACAACTTCCTTCCGCTTATTTTAAGCCGCTACGGGGGTTTCCTTCTTTGTCGCACGGCTTCTTGGCTCGGAATCGTAGAAACCCGTACAAAAATGGGCGAACAACGATGTCCGTGATAAGTATCTTACAAGTCTACTTTCCGCGGTAAATAATTCAGCCGTGTCACGCACCCTGAAGCAGGGGTACCAACAATTACCGCCGAGTAATTGCACGTAATTGTCTGACTTTCAACTGTTCGTCTGTCAGCTGCACAAAGTATCTCAATATAATGGCACACGTGGAGTAAGAAAGACACATGACGTCTTGTTAATGACACGGCGCATTTTCAAATGGTCGTTGATATGCCGGCCCGATCGCGTAGTGAATCACTTAATAACACACTTGACAACACTGCTAATGAAGTGTTCGAGTCATATTCACTTCAGACTGCCTGTTAAAACACGCGTGTCTCACAAACGAGGAAAAAATGTAATTGAAACCCGAGATGTTAGAGGCTCCCCTGCGGGAATAAATACGTTTGCATTTAAAGCCATGATCCATAATTTCTATTGCTCTCGCGATGGTAATTTTTTAATTCATAAACGAGAGATGATATCGGAAAACTGTTGCACTATTTTGTAAAAAAATTGTTTTTACTGTGTAGTCCAATTTTTTCTAGACAAAAGTCATTTGGCTGATTACTACGTTAATTGGAATTTACTTAATTCCGTAATTAGCTGAAATCATTGTGTATTTTGTCTTGAAAAAATTACTTAGCAGAGTATTAAGTTTTTATAACAAAACTGTGCAACAGTTTTTCAGTATCTTCTCTCGTTCAGGATTTTAAACAGTTTGTGTTGTAAAAACAGCAGAATTGTTATATTTTCTGCACTTGTTTCCATTTGATAAGCTACGATAAAGTACCTGGCTTGTTATGGTACAGAAAATTCAAACATAAGCATACAAGGTTTTGGAGATCATGACAGCTGTTTTAATATACTGTAAACTAGCCAGACACTGTAAAATTGATAAAAATAATGAATTACTAATATCCTCGAAAATAACATAATAAAATAACGTAACTGTAATCATATAATAATTATAATCGCAGTAAAGTATGATTTAAAAAACAGCGTTACTTTATTATCAGCGACAGACAAGAGCAAAACAGTCATTACTAAAACTCAAATATACACAACATCCAAACAACAATACTTAGAATACTTATAACTATGAATCGTAAGTATTACTGTACGTTTAAGGCACAACTCATCAAAAAACACATAAGTCACTTAAAAAAATTAGCAAATAATTTCTTGAATATTTTTTTTTTTTAATGGTGGTGCGGTCGACAAATATCATGTTGTTTGATTAATATGACACTTCAGTTACATATTTAAACTGCAGTTTTCCAATTACAGATTGAATCGTGGAAATTGTACCGATTAAATAGTTAAATATACTCACCAATTCAATATGTTACCCCAAACTGTTATTTTCTCCCTTTTTCTTCAGGCAAAATTAGCCGAAAATGTGGAAATTCCACTGATCCCGATTCAGGGAGAAAGAAGTGGAAATAATTCATTTAAATAATGCGTTTACTATGCTAATAATACAAACTAGTACAACAACAGTTCAAACCAATAACTACATGGAATTAATGCTTATCTGCTGAGATTCACGTCACACAGTTTTGTATAAATACGCATGTAGGCGGTTATAATAAGTAACGATGTTAGCCCATGTAAGGCAAAATTTCAGCTTGAGGCGTTCAAACACGAGTACTGTTTTTAATTGTTCAATAAGTCACAAGGCCATATCTTGTAGGCACTTAGACCTAACCTGGTGATCGAGTTAATCTGGTCGGTTGGCTGAGTACATTTACCATACCCCAGCAGGTTACTGAAGGTAACCGCCTAAATGTGACTTATTTCGTTATCATCTGGGAGTCCTGCATCCCTAACATAAAGAGTAGATACTGAATTTGAACGTCGGTAAATGCAACATACGCCAAGAAAAAAAAATATCACACTTAAAAAAAAAAAAAGCGAGATACAATGCTGACGCAGGCATTTGGGCAGTACGTGTTATACCCGCAGCATGTGTATTTCGTCTATTTGATAGCAATTCATATTTCCGGTTCACAATATTTATTTCTGTTCATCGTTTTGAAAATACGAACTTTTGTAGTTTTTCCATCTAGATCCTGGGTCGTTAATCACACGTTGAAAAAAGGCTAGATTTTTGATATAATCACTAAATCATAGTGTTAAAGTGTTCGTTGAAACTTTGAAACATGTGCCTTACATTGTGATATACCTAGTTAATATCGTGTTAAAACCACATTGTTGACTTCAGAAAATTGGGGAAGGCTCTGTACACAGAGTTCACTAGGTTCATTCGTGATAAAGTGTGCACTAAAAATTTAACCTTTGAAAAATATCACTAGCCGTTACTGCATATGATACAACATTGACAACAGTTACATTATTGCTTATACAGTTGGCAGCGAATTATCGCATGTAGTTGCGTGTATTTTATATTTAAATACAACATTACTGAAAGAACACCAAACGGAATCGACCTCTCCGTATTTAATATACTTTAAAATATATATGTATGATATTATCGACATACCTACTGGCTGTATAATTTTACTTAATAAGCGCCAGCAGAAAGTGATGCATCCGGGCCGTTCAAATCCAACAGTCGTTAGCGAATTGCGTCTAGCTATTAGCGTGCTGGCGTAGTTCAAAATTCCACCGACAGGTGGCACCAGAGTTAGGTTTACGGCTTTCGGCGCTTACCTTGGAAGCGTTGTTGTTTGTTCGCTGTGCAATAAATAAGGATTTCTGATCAAATACATACAAAAGTAATATAAAATAACAGTTTTCTCATTGGTAATCTGAAAGACGTTAAACATTACGAACGCCAACATGAGTATCTTGATTTAGAAACAGCATTTTTGTTTTGTTTTACACACTGTGTCATTATGTCGTGTTATTTTTTTAGTGGTGGCTTTGAGTTACGAATTCGATTTTAATGTGTAGATATTTACGACATTCGTAACGGCAATAGTGCGAGTCGTATAAATTAGAATTTATGCACAGAAACGAGTATTAAAATACATAAACTCGCAGGTATTTAATACTAAGATTACTATTGGTTATAAATTTTATTCAATACCCGTGTATTTAATGAGCAGATATTGTTGAATACATTTTCAAGTCAGTGTAATGCAGATGTAAACATTGTACAAGACTATGTGAATAAAAGCACGTGGCAATATTTATGTTTACATTCGGCGGAAAGATATATAAACTGGCAGAAAATAGGAATTAACCAGGGCTTTTTTGAGTGCTCACTTTATCCCGAATCACCTATAGTTTCGACAATATGTGGACAATAATATCATAATTATAATGTTTAACGAATTTCTTGTACTGACGTTCGAAGCCTTAGTTACACGAAATAGGGTAGGTTTTCCTTATTACATTATTACAAGCAGTATGAAATAAACAGTTCACAAGAATTATAAGGTAACTTGGATTTTTGTTTCGTCGACAACGAGGTCTTTAGACACACATCTTGACTCAACGACAGGAACTGGAAGAGGAATCGACCATGGCCTGTGTTACGGAGCCAACCCAGCAGTCACCTGGCTACTTTTCGGAAAGTCAAGGGTAATCCGGGTTGGTCGGAGCCGGGAATCGATCCCATGTCCTCCAGAATGCGCCACCTCACTTAATACAAGAATGGTACATTTATTTAATTTTACGCTACCTAAATACTATTAGTGTTAATATGCCTACTAGTGTTATATAAACAATACGCTGTAATTAGTTTACTTCTTGGCTGAGTGAAGCACAAAAAATATTCCGTTCTTTGTATTTGTGTCAAATGGATTTATTTTCTCTAGATTGCAACAGTTCTGGCGGAATCACATCGCACGACAGCCGCGAAATGAAAATCAAAAGATCTCCGTCAGTCAGCACAGAGGTTTCTGTAACGTCATCTCGACAGTAATGGCGGACACGATGCGAATTCCGAATAGTAATTACATCGATTTTATTCGCATCGGTGTTTTGTATTATGCCGAAATGTTGGTGCTGCTAGTGAACGATTATAGTAACTTGCGTTTATTTATTCTAAGACAGATTGTTGTTCGATATTATAAGCCAATCATAACATTTTAAAGCGGACGTGTAACTGTGAGTTTGTTTTCGAATTTCGGATTGCCTGTTGGTATTTACAATATATCCGACAACAAATAAACGAGGGAGAAAAAATCTGAAATATTGTAAACATCTGTGACTGTTGTGCAGTGGCAATTAAGCATTCACATAATACTTTATTAGTGTTTGTCGCGCGGCACCCAGACTAGTGTTCGTAATAACGAGACATTTTAGCGTCGTATCGCATCTGTCGTGTTACTTCTGTCGCGACAATGTGATTCCACCATTACAATTGTATACTCTCTACGATTCTGTTGACGTAATAACTTGGAGGAACATCAATTTCGCGGATTCATCTGGCAGTAGCCTAGATTGCTCAGTCCTGTACGCGCTCTGGATACAGTCGATTATTCATTGGCTTACAACATTACAAGCGATAGCTCTATGAATCATTTCCTTATTTACTACTGGTTTGCTGTAGTCAAATGCGTTTCGTGACAGCCGCCAGCTAATCACACACGTGATTATGAAGTATATATTTTTGGCGTTCAACCTGACCTGGAAAGTATTTGCGAAATTGACGTACCTCTAGTAATAACCCATTTTTTTAACTGTCAATAAATGTTGGCAGCCAAACGAAACTGACTATTGCCGTTAATGGAGTCAAATATGGCAAATGACGCAAATAAATCTACCTACGAGGAACGAGAATAATTGCTTCTTGAACCTTTGACTTGGAGAATGCAGTGCGGGTCATGAATTCTCTTTGAAATAATGGAACGTGGATGGGTTGACAGAACCAGTAAACACGCTGAAGTATTACTTCGTGAAGACAGATTGAGGCGGAAACGGGAAATGCTTATCCATTCTGTTTTGTTTCTCAGCTGCCCTTTCAAAACACAACCCACCACGTTTGAATAAAAAATCAGTTACAGACTCACGTCGGTGTACGATTTTAAGCGTTACGAAACTACCTCAAGGCTATCCCACGTGTTGTGTCGAAATCTCCTTGCGACATCGAAAAATATTCAGACCCCTAAAAATCTCAATATAAATTCCTGCCGTGTAAGCTCTTGAATCGGTAACCAGTCCTGTGAACGAATATTAACGTCTTCGTATTCAGTTTTCTGATCAGAAATTCTTAAAATTACCACCCGGCGTTATGAAGTGGAAAAAAAAAATCTGACGCAACCGGTGGGTTTCAGACGATGTTCTCGTATAAAATTACTGATCAGAGTTCATAGTTATTGATGTGTGTGTGTGTGTGTGTGTGTCCCTAATAGTTGTAACCTGTTCCAGGTTGTAATTTGGTACCTCAGGTGCACTTTTATCGCCACACTATTACTTAGCTGGCAGCGAGAACAGTTTTACATCCGCTCGGCTTCTGTTTCGAACGGTAGCACTGTCCGTCGTTGTGCAAAACAGGAACAAGTGACAACACGAGTCTGCTGCCATTTCGCCAAGGATAAAATAGGGACTTGAACAATTCTTTACGTTTTCGTTTAGACAGGGGTGCCCAAAGGATAAGGGAGGGGGAAACGAAGTAGACTGCATCATAAAAATTTTAATTGTGCTGTAAAGGGGGGGGGGGGGTGTGTTTGCTTAAAAACTAGAAAAAATATTTGGGATGTTAGTATTACATCATGACCTTGCGTGGTGAGCAGTTTTCGATAATTTTTGTAGCATTCAAAACTCTGCACACCGCACTGCGGCCTGGACAGACGGCCACCTTAAGCCATATGTTTCGCTATAACAAAGCCACGCCACCAACAAATATCAGTAGAAAAAAAAACCCTTGCTCGAAATGATTAAGTCCAAGTGTGTCACGCGAAATAAATCCTCACACCGGGAGTTCAAAATATAGGAAACCTCAATCGATGGTGACTTCGCCCGTCGTCACCGGCGCAGATGTCGGCGACGTGCAGAAACTAGGTGAGTAGAGGATGTAGGTTGGGAGGGGGGCACTTAGGTCGCCCGACAGATGGGCCGCACGTCGGCGAGGAGCTGGAAATATGGGGGAAAAAAAGTTCTGAAGTCCTTGGAGGTGTTCAGAGAAGTTTGGCGCGAGCTGTTTTGTCGCGCGACGCCCCCGGGGTCGTCACGTACCACGCGACACGCTTCGCAGGAAGGCCATCGCGAGTGAATGGAACTGCGGGCGTCGCTTGTGGTCGGCACAGAAACTTCTCCGGCACCACTGACACGTGTGCGACATTGTCTCTTGGTACAACTATGTCTTCAACACGCTCTGTCGCCCATGTACGTATGCAGCACGCGAATAAATATTGAATCTGTCATTTGAGAAACAGACGTGAAAAATTCGCAAATTCAACGACCTGTAGGCTGGCCTTCAAGAATAACTACATACAACAGTTGTTAATTAGTTCCTCACTGACACGGTGAAACAACACTAATTGGCCTCCATTTACTTACTTCTTTATTATTGGCTCAACGCTCTCCAGGAGGAGCCAATCGAGGAAGTGACGCGAAATATATAGTTGTTTCAATTATTTTGTGTTCAAAAGAAATCACGAATTTTTCAGGTCCCTAATCATAAGTACAGAACCGGAAATTTCGCGAATTCATTTGAGAAGACGATAGATTTCAAACTCCTGTGCATGGCAATTATTTCCCCGATTGGATCACCGTTTCCTTGAGGACTGTTCGCCAATCGTTAGAGCCACGATTTTATGGCGAAAATAGTTTGAAAACGTTTGGTTCCAATGCGTCATGTGCACCTCTGCTGCTCTGCTACATTGTCTGTGATTGGATGATTTTACTCTCGCTTATCCTGGCAAATTACAGACGTACGGAGTCACAATAATCTTATTCTGATTGGTGCAGTCAAATGAGAGATGTGTCTGAGCAAACACACGCTGCTAATAACCAGGAAGCAGAGCAACTGATGTACGTGAGACACTGAAACAAAGTGGGGCAAACATATTTTCGTCACAAAATCGTGGCCCTGCTTATAGCAGACTTGAGTGAAAACACTCAGTGGCTCCCGCGCTACCTTGGGTCAAGGCCACTCACTGAAGCACCAGAGAATGTATAAGTAGCTGAAGACACAGTGTATACAGGACTATGGAGTCCAGCCGGCTGGTCGTTGAACCCGCGAATTATCCGGGTCTCTAATCGTAAATCAATTATCTACCGAAATGAACTGTGAGTCACAATTTTGTACAGGAATATTCAATGAAATATAGCATTTCTCAAATGAACTCGTATATCAGTACCGTGATACACTCGCAAATAGCGCTTAATGTGGTTAAATATTAGATGTGTTTTACCTCTGTAAAATATTATAAAAATCACACCTCGTTTGGGTAGAAAATTGACTTTTTTTGTCTCTCAAAGCCGGCCTCTGTAGCGTGGTCGGTAGCATGCCGGCCTACAGTGCGAGAGGTATTGGGTTCGAATCCCTGTGTCGTTTTTTAGGTTTAGTTAGTTTGTAAGCAGTTACTCACTAATCCAGAAAAGTGCATAACCCGGGGGAAGTTAATAAAACCTCTAAAAAAATTGTTTCTCAAAAGAATGATTCTAGTATGATCAACAGCGTAAACCGCTTGGAGTCAGTTTCATTGGATCCGAAAATTCTTGCGAAAATATTTATCCAACACGCCCTCGTTTGATCACTAATTTTACCATGTCTTCTATATTATCACTCGTATTCCTTGGAGTTGTACATTTACAAATAAATTTTCACAGCTGTACACGTGTTTCTTATGCTGGTGCAACTTATGAGTAGGGCCCGGTAATTTTCGCGAAAAGAATTTTGCCCCACTTTGTTTCAGTGACTTACGTGCATCCCTGCAGCTCAACTTCATGATTATTGGCAGAGTGTTTTCGTGCAGAGTCATTACTCATTTGACTGTGCCAATCAGTACATGGATAACTGTGACACATCACGTCTGTGATTTGCGAGTTTAACCTCCAGACGTTGTATGTTACGGCATCCAATCACTGAACACAAAGCAGAGATGAAGGTGCGCGCGTAAGGAACTGAAACAAAGTGCTGCAAAAATCTTTTCGCGAAAACTACCGGGCCCTACTTATGAGTTGTTCAGTTTCATGGATGACGACACATACAGACCCCGGAAACATCTTGGATTTTTACGACCTGCTGATTTGACTCCACAGTCCTGTGTCCTCAGCTACGCGTTCATTGGCTGCTGCTCCAGTGAGTATTCTCGTGCACGTTTACTATTGGTTCAGAGTCCTTGAAAGAAAGTGTTTAATAAACAGTAACTAGAGACTACTGGTTTTCACGAATAGAGATTTGCCCCACTTTGTTTCAGTGCCTTACGTTACCTGCAGTTTTGCTTCGTGGTCATTGGGCAGCATGCCTTTATGAAGAGACTACTCTCATTTCACTGAGCCAATCACAGTGAGGTTACTACAGCAACACACGTCTATGACTTGCTGGTAGAACACCACGACTCGTGAGAGTTAAGGCCTCCAATCGATGACCTTGAAGCGAAGCTGCAGACGTGTACGTAGGCACTGAAACAAAATGGGGCAAAACCCTTTTCGCGAAAATCAGCAGTCTCCAACAGTAATCCAACTGCGAAAGTAATCACACGAGCATTACTTCAGAATCTAACTTCTCCTCAAATAAACCCGGTCCGTTATAACACCTAGCCACACAGATCTGGGTTGCTGGACGGCGTGTTGGACGCGGAGGGAATTAAGCATCTGCCTTGGCTAGTTCGTTCTCGAGACTTCCACCACTATAACTGAGCATGTGTGGACTGCATTATCAACTGATATGATGGAATATCGCGAAAAAATTTTTACACCAACATACTGTTATGAACCACGTAACCCTGGTTATAACACAGCGATCAGTAACCAGGCCACCCGGCCAGGAATTCAATAATATTAAACGTAAGTTGCTGCAAACTGCAAGGCAGAACTCCCCACTCCAACAGCGGTACGAGTTGCCACACGGGGCGCGATAAAGGGGCGTTACACACTACCTACGTCTGTCTGCCCCATATCGTCGCCAGGACCACTTCACTACCAAGATGCACCATGACGTCCAGGTCTACGACGTGCCGATCGCCGTGGACGTTTCCTTACATCAGCCTCGGAATCATTAACAAGGTGGAACTGTCATCGTCGTAACTAAATTGAGTGGCTCATAAGTATTCATGAATGTATAATTATATATCTAACTATTCTTGCCTTCCTCCGTAAAGAACATCGTAAATGTAATGAAATAGTTGTACACTCTAAAGCTTAATTAGTGAATATTCACTAATTCACGCCGATGGACGGATCAGTTTCAAATAATTGAATCAGTGAGAAACCACTGTGAAATCGGTGACTTCACTGATTCCAATAAAGGGTGCCAACATTCCGCAAGTTAATTAGTGAATGTCCTCAGTTTTTCCAGTAATTTTTTACTGATTCAATAAGTGAAAACTGTTCTTTGAAAACAACTGGAAAAAACTGTGAATATTCACTGATTCACTTGTGAAATGTTGGCACTCTGAAAGGAAATCAGTGAATATTCACTAATTAAACAGTGACTATTTTCACTGATTCAAATTGTTGAAACTGTTCCATTCATCAGCGTGAATATGTGAATATTCACTAATTAAAATTTAGAGTGTATATATTGTAAATTAAAGCCGTACCTGATATTTAGTCTGCGAGTCTCACTTATATTAAAATAATCTCTCAATTAAACAAGTTATAAAATACTGTACGTTTTACGTAAATACTCCAGCATTACCAAATAACTAAAAAGGAGTATATTTTCTAAAAAAACGTAACAATACACTTGAAAAGCCGCTGTAGTTTCTTGCAACATGTATGACTGGGTGATATACTTCTGACATAACATAGCTGTCTGCAGGCCAATAACAGATATCAAATATTTCTACAGCGGGATTCTTATTGGTTCAGTCAAATATGGTAACAGCTACAAGCATAAGTGAAAGCTGGTAATATTTCGATAACTTGAACGTACGTTGAAACCCAGCAAACAGTCAAGTTTTCCCGTGATAAAACATAATCTCTAATTATCATTCACCATCTCGTTCACTCCACACTGTAAAAACCGTCTTAAATAGAAATGTAAGTAATTAACCCATATAAAGTTTGGGAAACTATCTACACTTCAGCTTGTAAATAGATCAAATGTTGAACACTTACTATACAAGTGTGGTAACACAAGTATACATTTGACTGTTACCTAACAAGTAAAACTTAAATTTAAAATAAAAAACCCTCGACTATAAGTTGGTTAGGAGAAGGGTATCCTGCAGATCCCAGATGATGCTGCAGCATCAGGTCAAGGTGACCATGTTATTGTAATATCATTGAAGTCACACGATAGGCTACTAAAGTTAGAATCGATCAGACAAGTAGAAGTTTCTCATATCCCTTCAACAACTAGAAATTGGCTGATGATCTACAAACGACTGAACAGATTTTCTTGAATCATAGCTTAGAACACCCTAGTTCAAGTCACCTTTCAAACAAAAAATAAATAAAAATATGTTCGTCCGTTTAGCAGTTACTATGTCTCAGACAGACATACAGAGACACACGTTAAACGTATAACACCTCTCTTTTTGCGTTAGGTGTTTAAAATGCACAGGAACGCTACCATTGTTGTATGGGAAACAATTTTACCATGCCTACTTTCTTAGCACTCCTACGCATCGGTAGAGAATGTTTACAAATATTTTATTTACAGTACATACCACATAGGTGTACAGCAGTAATGGCCGTTCTGGCAAACGATACACAACACTATAGATCATTCGGGATAAAGTGAGCACTAAAAATTTAACCTTCGGAAAA
Organism: Medauroidea extradentata; assembly: GCA_003012365.1. Taxonomy (NCBI): domain Eukaryota; kingdom Metazoa; phylum Arthropoda; class Insecta; order Phasmatodea; family Phasmatidae; genus Medauroidea; species Medauroidea extradentata. Next base: position 24,880 of record PNEQ01048043.1, read on the forward strand.
TATCACTAGCCGTTACTGCATATAATTCAACATTAAATATACAGTTCCCTTACTGCTTGTATGGTTGGCAACGAAGTTATCCAATACAGTTCCAAGAATTTCCCTATTTTAATTCAACAGCACTGAAACAAAATCAAACGAAATTGACATTATTATTATATAACTAATACGTTTTTTAATCAAACTTTATAGATTCCTATCGACTGCATAATTTATCTTACACGCGCAAACATAAAGTAACGTGTCCAGAGAGGTTAGACATGTGCCGTCGTTAGCCGTTACGTGCGGAAAGATACGACTTGGCTGGAAATAGAACTTAAGCACGACTTTTATTGAGTGCTCACTTTACCCCGAACCGCATATAGATATTGCTGTGTTAGTGTCTGTATTCCGTGCTGTTCCACTGATGTCATATCTCGTCTTTTTTTCAATCACGAGCATATCATTCTGTATCTGACAGCAATCTCATCTCATATTCTTAATTTCATATTTTTTACACCGTAATAAAATGTAACTTACTCCTTAATTATTTTAAGGAGTTTATTACGAGTGAAATATTTGTAGCAGGCATTTAATAAATGTGGTTGATGAGTTTTAATTTACAGTGAACAATATTTGATTTATGCAAATATTTCTTCCTTGCTTAAAGCAAGATTGCATTAATTGCTTTGAAAAAAAAGTAGTAATAGTATTGAACAGAACATATTTGATTGTGCTTGCATAATTAAGGTGTATTTATTGTGCAGAAATATTCTAAAAACCGTCTTCCGGTTAATCGGTTTGGTTCCTATGGACATGTATCGCTGCGTATAGTTAGGAAAGGTAAGTGGACTTTGTGTCTCGTCAGCAGAGATGTCATTTCTGACTATAACATCCAAATGACTTAATGTCAGGTGCTAAGAAAGGACTCGGTATTGGGATTCACTAAGGAACCATCCCAGTATTCACCTGGGGTTATTTTAGGAATCCACGGGAATCAAGATGGCTGGAGCAGGGATCGAACGCGAGTTCTCCGTGTTACCGTTGCGCTGCTTCGCTCGCTAACGAACTATACAGAGTGATTCAGGGCGGATCATGCAATTTTGTGTGGTGATCGCTTACAAAAAAGTAGCCGAAAATGTGTTTACCGTTTCTGAATGTCGTGTTAATAATTCCCCGTGAAAATAACACAATCACTATTATACCTAAAGTCCAAATTGTATAAGAATTCCATCATTTGACAGATCATAAAAAAGTAGGACAATGTAACCAAAAACATTACGTATCCTTCCACCACCATGTGATTTCCAGCTGACAACCAAAACATGACAACAGTTAAGGTATAGTATTATTGCAATAACATCCAATACGAATTGTGATTTTCTTTTGATTAATTTATTAGATCTCAGACAAGTAGGTAATTTGTTTTCAATACTGGCTGCACATTAATCTCATTAAGGTTAGTTTCCTAGGTATGCTCTAAATTGTAACATTTAATGGCATTACCAAAAATAAACGAACATGCACGGGCATCTTACGTTTTTTTATTTCCACTAAACATCTAAAAAGATTAAATAATGGTAGCTTATTTGGTTACAAGAAACTTCAGTTGCAAGAGCATACGGCAGTGCAAGCAAACATCTTTAAACTAAAATAATAAATAATATAATTCAAGCAAGCGTTATTGCAATTATTTTTCGTGTTGCCTTCAGTTTGGTTCTGCACTATCAGATCATAAAGCCGTATAGGCCTAGTTTACGTTTCAAGTAAACAAACTTACCTTTTGTGGTAGGGCCTACCTTCGAAATATCAAATATCAGTGTTATCACAGTCGTGTAACACACAATAATTTAAATAAAAACTTTTTTACGTATTTCTTGCAGACTACATAACAAAAAGTTGCGCTCTCACAACCTAAACGGAAAAAATATATCAATAAAAAGCGCAAATAATGAACAAACATAGGTAGGCCTAATTGCCCAGGTCAGCTTTAAATAGTTTTACTGATAACACATATTATTAAACAAATACGCTTTAATGATCGGGAAATATAAAGTCGTAGGTCTTCTGGCCTAATTTTTTGTGGTAATATGTAGGCCTACATTTTTGCAGCTGACAGGCACAAAATCTCACTAAGACTTGTTATTAACCACTTACTTGCTAAAAAAATAAAAACATTAAACACTGACTTTTTCGTACAAAAAGAATTTATTGACTTGACGCCTTGAAAAATAATGTTTACATATAGGACTACAACAAGAACCGTAAGCGTTTACCCACAAATTCTGTTAAAATAAAAGGTAAGAAACATTTTTTTTATTTTCTGTAACATATTTCTCTGGACGGATTATCTGTTTCTTACTTAGTGACTGGTTTTTGTAGGAATGCCACGCTGCTGCAAGTTCTCGTCTTCCGAAACACGTCTTAAGGGCGCCGCTTACCCGCGCGTGAGAGGCTCAAAAGCGACGGAGCTGTAAGGTCGAGCTTGAAGCGCGCATCAAATGCCGCGTCGCCTCAACGAGCCAAGCCCTGAACTAGCGTGCAAGGTTCCCGCCGAATGGTTTTTACTATGGGACATTAAGCGGTGACCATATAATAATATTGATGGAAAATCTGCAACTAAATTCAGTGCAGGTCGCAACCTGAGTTTCACATACATCCGGTTAGTACATTTTGGAGTACGGAAGTCTGAAAAGGCCGTTTATAGCCATGTTGGAGGGCTTAGAAACAGTGTTTTTAATGAGCGTGGCGTCTTACCAATGAGGTTCCTACCTTGTCTGAAGTTTGTTTTCTTTTCGTACGTTGGCACAATGGGCACACGGGGAATATTTTCGTATAAAAAACCTGTTTACGAACACACTACACCGCATTTGAAGCGTGGGATAGGCGGCCGCCTTAAGACCCAGGTGCAATTGCGCAGACGTTTCTGTCGGAGCTGTCTGATTATGCTGTCTGACTGAGCTGTCAGACCAAATTTCAGCGACAACGAGGGACAATTGACGTGACTGACGCACATAATATGAACGCTACAGGATAGAGTGCAGCACAGTAGACTGTAAATTTTTATTTTTCTAACATAACTATTTTGGTCTAATAAATGTGTTTTTGTCACTTTAATACGGTTTTATTGAAGGAATTAGGATTGAGTATGTTAGTACTATTTTCTAAATAGTTTTTTAGAGATTGGTATTGTTTTCCCAATGTTGTAAAGACGGAAATTTTAATTGTAAATGTAATCGAACGGAAAATTCGAACTCAAAATACACTCGCTGCAAAACTTCATACTAGGAAATATGTTAACTAAATACCATAACACAAAATTACTGTTTGTTTGTTTACAAACTCAACACTTTCGCGCGATTTTCCGTTTATTCACGCGTAGGCCTATCTCGTTTCTGATTGGCGCGAAGTACACGTGACGTCGCATGCTGATGGCGCAGACCACACTGTCTGTCCTCCAAATTTTTTTTTTTTTTTCCCTTATTAATGGCCAACAGCGGGGAGCTCCACGGCCAACAGGGTAGTAGTCTCAAAGGAAAGATATCATCACTGACAAGCACAAGACAAACACAAACACCCAGTCCTGCACCCGAGGAAGTGACATTAAATGACAATTCCCCGGCCGGGAATCGAACCCGGGACCCTTGACTCAGCGGTCAGGAACGCTAACCACTGAGCCAAGCTGTCCTCCAAAGATAAAAGTTGCCCAGCTCTGGTCAGACCGCTCCGCATCAGACACCTGCACATGACGTCACAGGTCACGTGGGCCAATCAAAATACTTTATCGCCGTCTGCACCATCGGCTCAGACAGATCAGACGAACGCGTCTGCACAATTGTGCCTAGGCCTTTAATATCCCGTTGTCGTTGGCGGTTACAGGCCGGGTATTATAATCCCTGCATTGCAATACATTGTGGGTTTAATGCTACAACTAGATAACTAGGTAGCTGGAGATATCAAATCTTAATATTGAACATTTATTTTGTCATACACACAGTTATTTGTAGAAATGAACATTTGTGTTGAAACAGTACTCATAAATAGAGCCACGATTTTGTCGCGAAAATATTTTTGCAACATTTTGTTTCAGTGTCTCGTGTGCACCTCGGCAGCTCTGCCTCACGGCTATTGGCAGCGGGTATTTGCTCAGACACTTCCCTCATTCGACTGCACCGATAACAATAAGGCTATTATGACGCAATACGTCTGTGATTTGTCAGTAAAACCACAAGACGTGTGGAAGTTCAAACGTCTAATCACTGACCATGAAACAGAGTTGCGGATGTGAATATAAGTAGAGACATGCATAATTCGCGTTATTTTCTGGCAGCTGACTAGACTCCAAATGACTATAGGCTCGTTCGACGTTTCCCGTTGGCCGATATTGTCGTGACTTGCCGCGGAGAGTGCTTACAAGTTATAAAGGCCAATCTCTGTAAAGACGTAACAACACATAAAAGTTCGTGACCAATTGAGTCGCAGATTATGCCCTGTTATGTATAGGAAAGTGAAGTTTAGTCTCCATCCAAATGATAACGCGAATTTTGCATGTCTCTAAATATAAGGCATAGAAACCAAATGTTGCAAAAATCTTTTCGCCATAAAATCGTGACTCTACTCATAATTAACTCATATATAGGGCCCGGTAGTTTTCGCGAAAAGATTTTTGCAACACTTTGTTTCAGTGCCTTACGTGCACACCTGCATCTTTGTTTTGTGGTCAGTGATTGGATGCCGTAACTCCCAGCGTCTGAAGGTTAAACACGCAAATCACAGACGTGATGTGTGGCAGTTATCGGTGTACTGATTGGCACAGTCAAATTTATAACGACTCTGCGCAAAAACATTCCGTCAATAGCCATGAAGTTGAGCTGCAGGTGTGCACGTAAGGCACTGAAACAAAGTGTTGCAAAAATCTTTTCGCGAAAACTGCCGGGCCCTACTCATATATAAATTTATGTGAATCAATAGGAACAATTACAAGGGTAGTGTAGGCATCTGCAGATAACTTAAACTTGGAAATATTAAGTTACCTAGTTCTTGTACTAAGCTGACGATATTACAATTACATAAATGCACGAAATATTATAATGACACCTTACAAAGATCACGAACGCACACGAACACACGAGAAGCTCAATCACTGCAAATGGCCGCCCTTTGTTTTGGTTGCCGGACGTCATAATATCCCATTGGTAGAGAGGATGGTTTATCGCGGGAAAACTAGACTGTTGGCTGGGTTTCAACGCACGTTCAACTTACCAGAAGATTATTAACTTTCGCTTTTATGTGGAGCTGTTGTCCTATTTGACTGAGCCAGTAAGAATCTCGCTGTTGTAATATTTCATGCCTATTATTGGTTTGCAGACAGCTATGTTGTGTCAGACGTACATCATCTAATCATATGTGTCGTAATTAACTACATCGTTTTCAAGGGTATTTTGGCACAAACATTTTCGCGATATATCATCCTATCTACCCATTGGCGATTACAGGCTGGGTTTTACTATCCCCGCATTACAATATATTAGATATGCCCACCGAATATTAAAGTAACACATTATAAGAATCTCAAACACACAGGAACGCGGACACTTCTCACACTCGCGAATGGCCGTCCTTTGTTTTGGTTACAGGTCGACTGATAACGGTGCGGTTTCTTGTGAATTAATTATAAAATTACGTGATTTGAATAGAAATAAATAGTTAACTTACTAATGCTGGATACGGAGCCGTGCTACTATATTACGTTTCCTCCAAAATTCTTACTTATTTTTCACGTATATTACACACTATTTTCAATGTCGACTGTGAAAGTTAACCGATTTGTTGATCAGGACTGCTACTACTGCTTCATCAGGTCATACGATCACGTCCTGTTGTATTAAAAAAATATGTTATTCTGCCACGTGCTTGGCACGAGTTAAAAAAAAAAATTTTAAATATTGGTTGCATCGGTTGTCAAAACACGGAATTCTTACATGGGATAGACTGTATATGAAACAGATAAATACTTGTTATTTATCAACGAAACACTAAACAGTGTTTAAACTAAGATAATTTTTAGTTTTATTTAAGAGATGTGGTTTTTAAAGAGTACTTTCAGGGGAGCATTCATTTCTCCCTCTGTGATTGGGCGCTGTTATGCATCAATAGAACGTGCGCCAGTTGCTAGTTCTATGTAAAATATTGTTCTGCTTTGAAGTGATATTAAAAATATTTTAACTCCTGTATCTATGGTTACGAATATTGGATTTAGAGGACTAACATAATTTTTGTAAGACTGTTTCAAATATAGAAAACAAATAGAATGTTTTACTTATAATTTAAAAACTGTGCATAGCCTATTGATGCATATCACCGCCCAATTACTTTACAAACACATTAAAAACACTTTTCCGACTTATGACTGCCGGCATTATGAGTAGGGATTTGGAAATTTCGCGGACTCATTTGAGGACAAATTACGTTTTTGGAGCCAGATTCATGTGAGTTACTTTAGTGATCGCGTTCACTGTTTATTAAAGTTGTCCTTGAGGACTATGGACCAATAGCAAACCTGCACTATAGTGCTTAATGAATACCGAGATACCACGCACTCGAGCAGGAGCAGGAGCAGGAGCTGGAGCAAGCGCACAAGTGCAGCTATGCTTCACGATCAGTGATTGTATGTTTATATTGTGAGGCGTCTTGATTTCTAACCGCTATTCAGAGACGTGTTGTGTCACACTAACTTAAACCTGATTTGCTTAGTCGATTGGGCGACGCCTGTGCACAAACACACGCTGTCATAAACCATGAATCAGTGCTGCAGATGCGCAAGGGGCGTCCAAACAATTTGTTGCAAAATTATATTCGCGAAAATTTCCTGTTTCTACTCATACCACTTTACCCGAACACCACTGAATTATGAGCTCTGAGGTTATATGGAAAGGAAATACGTATCGTGAGCGGCTAAACCATTGCTGGTCCCCGCGTATCTTCCTGTTGCGTAGCACTTTACCGTGCCCTTAGGCCTGTGTTTCACTGTAGCAAATATCGTGGGAAAACCATTTCGTGTGCGGCTGGCTTAGGCCTAATGGTGTTCACGTGCGATAAAGTCAAAATTTTATATTTACATGAAATAGTGTTAGTTTTGTAGACGATACTTATGAGTGCAGTTTCCTCTTACGAAACAATTTTAGCTGGCGTAGATTTCTTATAACGGTGCGTCAAAGTCAAAATTAGCATGTTTTGCTGCCATGCAAACAGTGAAATCCAATTGACTTACGTACGTGAAATAGTTCACAGTGAAATAACTTACTATGGGCTACGTAATAAAACATTTGAAAAAATCCAGCGACATTATTTTGTATTTTTAAAAAATTGCTGTTTTTGCTACTTTTTTATGTACTTTTGCAATTTTTTTTTAATTCAAAATATTACGTTGTGGATTTTTTAAGGTTTTATTGCATAGTTCATGGGATGTAAATTCACAGTGAATTATTTTGTTTAAGTAGGTCAGTTGGTTTTCACTATTTGCATGGCAGTGTAGTATGCTAATGTTGACTTTGACACCCCGTTATGAGAAAACTATGAGAGCTAAAATTGTGTCGTAATAGTAAAAATGTACTCACAAGTATCGTCTACAAAACTAACAATATTCCATAAAAATATAAAAATAGGATTCTGTCGCACTTGAACACCCTAGTCAGGTCAGTCACCTAAAGCGTAAATATTTAAATATCAAACATATGGTTTTTTGTTACGTGCAAAAAAAAATTTAAACTGACTTCAGGGGCCTTCAATTTAAACGTTAACCAATCATTATAACATTTAGACGTAGAACTACTTCTTTTAACCACTATGTATTTCATTTCGTTTAGACGTAGGCATATTTTTTATCCCCTGTGTATTTATATTTTTCCATATGCAAAACTTCCCGCATATATTTCTAATTGCTAAGGGCTAACTCGGAGTCCTCTGAGGATAGTAAAGATAGGAATTTACATGTTAAGGGTGTTGTGTACCAATTCAAAATTGCCGCGTTTGATCCTTGGGAACAGCGGTACGATAAGAGCCAGAGTACCACGCTCGATGAGAGACATATCGACTCTATTCGCAGTGCGCTAAACTAGCGTTGACCCGAAAGTTTTATTATTTGATAATATGAAGTGAAGAACAGTGCACGCATCTCGTTTTGCACTTTACGGATTCACTTTGTATTTTCGGAGTTGCAGCAGTCTAAGAAAACCGTTTTTTATCCATTTTAGGAGCCCCAAAATCTTGTTTCCAACAAGCGTGCTGAATTTTTAGCCTACTTTCCGAAGGAAACAGTAGGTTTATGAGATCACCTTTCTGTCTGTGTGTCTATGTAGGTGTGTATCCGTGTGTGTGTTTATGTTCCCCTAAAAACTTTTGAACCAATGGACCAAATGTCGCAAAACTTTGTACACATATGGTACTTTGTAATCTGACTTTACTTTTATATATATTCCGTTTACGCCATCAAATTCTTAAAATAGCGGCCATTTTAACGTTCTTCGAGCGAGCTAGATATCTCAGGAACCGTATTTCTGAATTTCACCAAACATGGTACACACATACTACAAAGCCGACTTGCTTTTGTGTATTTCGATCATCCAGTGGTCATATTTTCAAAATGGTGGGCATTTTTATGTTTTTAGCATAGTATTACATGTCTTACGGAATATTTTTTCAGAATTTCACCAAACTTGGTACACGTATACTACATAAAAAGCTAACTTTAATTTTGTACTTTTCGTTCATATTGTGATTGTATTTTCATAATGGCGACCATTTTTAAATTTTAGCATAAATTACTTATCTTAGGATACACTTTTCACAATTTCATCAAACTTGGTACATATATACTACACACAAACCTGATTTGACTTTTGTGTATTATGTTCATCCTGTAATTTTATTTTCAAAATGGAGTCCATTTTTATATTTTTAGCATTGTATTGTATAAGTTAGGAAATATTTTTCAGAATGTAACCAAACTTGGTACACATATACTACGTACAAAGCTGACTTTACTTTTATGTATTTCATAAAGTCTGTATTCATGTTTTGAAAATGGCTAGTTTTACAGTTTCAGCATAGGAAACAATTTTCAGAATTTCATCAAAAGTGGTACACATATACTAGATACAAAGCTGACTTCACTTTTTAGTTCATCCTGTCATCATATTTTGAAAACAGCGGCCTTTTTTATAGGCTTATCATAGCATTACATATCTCAAGTACATTTTTTACAATTTCATCAAACTTAGGGTATACATATAGGTCTATTACATACAAAGGTGAATTGACTTTTGTCTATTTCGTTCATCCGGCGTTCATATGTTCAAATTGGTGGCAAATTATATATTATTAGCATAGTGTCACATACCTTATGAAATAATTTTCAGAATTTCAAGAATGTTGGTACACATCACTACTTACAAAGTTGATTTTTGTGTATTTCGTTCATTTAAATTCATAGTTTTATAATGGTAGTCATTTTTATATTTTTAACATAATATAACATTTCTGTTGCATTTTTTTCAGGAATTTTATCAAACTTGTCACGCATATACTACATACAAAGGTGACTTGACTTTTGCATATTAATTTTATCACGTGTTCATGTTTTCATAATGGCGATCATAACATATTTTTGCGTAATATAACATATTTGGGAAAATATTTTCGCAAAGTTCATTAATCCCTGCACGCATATTCTACTTAGTTCCTTAGAATTTTGTGAACTTCGTTAATCCTTTGCTAATGTTTCGAAAACTGTAGCCATTTTTAATTTTTTATGCCAGAAAGACATTTCCGAAAAATTTTTCCCCGTTTTATTCAAACTGGTTACGCGTATACGACTTAGTAAACTGACTATATTTTGTATATTTTGTTTATCATATTAAGAACTTATTATTTTGATTTAATATTCGTAGATGCATATAAACGATTTTAATTTTCAGGGTTAATTTGCACCCACTTTGAGGAAAGTAACCTTATTAATTATACTGGTAACTTCTTGTTTAAAAGTGAAAAAAGACTCGCATGACACGCTACATCGTTCGCCAGGTTCCAACGACTCTTTAAATTACATTCGGTTTGGCTCAGCAACTATTTATTCTACACACAGGGTAAACCTTTATATCGAAAAAAAAAAAAAAAAACAACTCTTTGCGGGCATTGCAAAATTAGCGAGGACCAGCATACCGAGTAATCAACAGAGAACAGTATGGTATTTTTTTCAGTAGTAAGTCAACAATGTATCAAATGTAAGATCACAATAAATTATCTAACATGTTTCTGTTGAGTAGAGTAAGTTTACCCTATGCCACCACTAAAATTTTTCTTCAAAGTGCTATAGAATATTTTAGGATTTTTTTTTTTTTTGCTGCACTCTGAAAATTGTGAGTAAATAAGTATTCACATAAAGAAACACTCGAAAACACAAAACTATAAATATTTACCTACATATTTATTCCTGTAGCAATATTCATTTCTCGATGCAGAAAATGATTTCTGACTGAAAGCAATATCAAGAAATATAACTGACTTTCATAGAATATAATTTAAACTCGTAAATTTGTTTGCTCTAGAGCTCGCAGTTAAGCAGGGGCCTGAATATTCATCAGTAGAAATTTAAAACATATTACGACCGACTCCGCTATTTAAAATAACTTCTAGAGCTAGTATAACTCGATTCCTGTCCTCATTTTCGCAGCATAGAAAAATGAAAGTAAGTCATTGGTTGCTGGTTATTCATTTTATGGTTACAGAATTGATAGCAGGGACAGCACAGAAACTTAATTCTATTTCGAAACAGCTGTTCTGAAATGTTTAAGCCCTGACAGGCCCATTGTGTATTTAAGTACCTAAATGATAAATGCTGGTAAGGGGGGTGGGGGCAGTTGGCAGTGGAGATGGGGGGGAGTGTCCATAATAAGGAGTTTACACAATTATGTTACAAGAAATTACAAGCATAAAAACATTGCAAAAAATAACTTCCCAAACAGTAATAGAAGGTTAACCCATACGCAGAATGCGACACTTACCACAATTCAATTTGTAAATGAAGCAAATGTTGAGCATTGTTACTTTACAAGTCTGGTAACACCATTGTTAGAGACACTCGAAAATCGCGAAAATGTTTAAGATAGTCTGCAATAAACTGTAGTTAGAGACACTGCAAAATCGCGAAAATATTTAACATAGTCTTCAATAAACTGTAGTATCTCATTCGTGACACGTGCGAACAGTTTTCTGGCAAATCACACACGTTCTGTGTTACAACTGTTCAGTTCTAATCGGGTCTGTTGAAGAGGGACACGGTACTTCATATAAACTATGCCTATATACGTGGAAAACCTTCAGTATGTTGGAGCCTAGCAAACAACCAACTTTTTCCGCGATTTACCAGTGTCTCTAACTGTAGTATATTAACCGTGACACGTGTGAACAGTTTTGGGACAAATCACACACGCTGTGTGTCCAAGCTGTACAGTTCTAACCGGGCCTGTTGTAGAGAGAAAAAATGCTACAAATAATTGATAGCCAATGTTGATACGAAACATTCAGTGTTGTATACATCACGTTGGAGCCTAGCAACAGTAAACTATTCCCGCGATTTTCCAGTGTCTCTAATCATTGTATTTTTGGCTGTTTTCATCAAATGTGTAGGGGTGTTACCATTGATGAATGGAAAACAATTCTGCCACACCTACTTCTTAACACTCTATTAAGAACGTCTGGTAAATTTAGGAAAAAAAAAGCACTGTAATATGTAGAGAGAGAGAGAGAGAGAGAGTGAAAAATCGCGAACATCGGTTGTGCCTATGTAGTCTTCAAAGTGCTCTGACATGTTTCGCATCATGTGATTGGATGACGGTAACTCGAGACGGTTCAAATTATTACACTCTAATAACAGACTAACAGTACCAGTATTCTCATTTTCTCAGTTAAATGTTTAATCAGGAATAACGGTATAAGAAACTATACACTACAACCTAGTAAACAGTTAACTTTCCCCCGATAAATCACTTTTTCTACTAATAAATAAACAACCGGATATTTCGCGGGTTCAACAACCAGCAGGCTAGACTCCACAGTACTGTGTACACTCTGTCCTCAGCTACTTATATATTGGTTGCTGCTCCAGTGAGTGGTATCGCGGTAGTCAGTGAAGATTATCGCGTAGGTTTACTATGGGTTCAAAATCTTCAAGGACAAATTTAATAAACAGTGACCCAATCACTAAAGTTACTCCAACGAACATGACTTCAAATTCTTACTTTCTATCAAATGATTCCGTGAAATGTTATGATCTCTTCTGATGAGCCTACTTACCTCAATGCTAGTGCAAGTTCATCCAAAATCTTAAACTGTCAAAGTATTATGGGTAGAGACACTGGTAAATAGCGGGAAAAGTTGACTGTATGCTAGGCTCCAACATGCTATGTATAGAGCCACGATTTTATGTTGAAAAGATTTTTGCAACATTTGGTTTCGATGCATCATGTGCACGTCTACAGGTCTGCTACATCGCCCGTAATTGGATAATTTTACTCTCACTTGCCTTGGCAAATGACAGACGTAAGGAGTCACAATAATCTTATTCTGATTGGTGCAGTCAAATGAGAAACGTGTCTGAACAAAGACACGCTGCCAGTAACCATGAATCAAAACTGCCGATGTGCACGAGAAACGCTGAAACAAAGTGGGGCAAAAATCTTTTCGCGACAAATTCGTGGCCCTAGCTATGTATAACACTGAATGTTTTGCACCTATATTGGCTATTGTGTATAAGAAGCATTGTGTCCCTCTTCAACAGGCCCAATTAGAACTGTAGTTTTAACACAGTACGTGTGTGATTTGTCCCAAAACTGTTCACACGTGTCACGATTGAGATACTACAGTTTATTGGAGACTATGTTAAATATTTTCGCGATTTTCCAGTGTCTCTAACTATGGGGTTTGCGTATGGTCTACTGTTGGTGTTACGATATTCAGATATATTGATTCAAGTCGTGCTATATTTCGAAAATGACTGATCACATACAATAAAAGCTACTAAAATCAAATCAGATAACAAAATGTAAAAAAAAAAAAAACAATGAAATATTGTTTCAATTAGCCCAGTAGTTCCGGAAATATGATACGAAATCTTTATTTGCTTTTTTTTTCTCTGGACAGAAAATTAAAAACAAAGTTTTGTCATTCACTTTGTGACAAAGAGGTTGAACCACACTTTATGCTACTTTAAACGTTGTAAGTTTGTCGGTGCTGTTGCAACAGGCTGCGAGTTAATCCACGAGGATAAATGTACATTTTGATATTTGTACAGCATCAAGTACGACTATTAACATTAGCATAACATAAACATGCAATCGAAATGTGGAATGGCCAAAGAAAAAAATCAGAAGATGGTTAGTTGCATAGATTTTTCCAAGGTTTCAGTATTACGTTGAGAATTAAAAAAGTGTAGATTTTCAAGTACCTATTCGATGGTGCAGATGCAAAACCTCGTATGTCAATTTTTGGCAGTATTTACATTTTTACACATTGTTCCTCGGCAATAACAGGAATGTCCAATAAATCAGTTTTTCTCCAAAGCACATTTTATTGTATTGATGCAAACTAAAGTGCTGTAAAATTCCTTCCACGCCAGTAAGATTTCATCTCCAGTTTATCCGACCATCTGAGCTCTTTCCAATTGTGACATACGAGGTTTTGCGTCTTCACCATCGTATTGTTAAAACGTGTGTTGTGGCGGTAAACAAACACGAATCTTGGTTTGGTTATGTTAAAGCGAGTGCAACTGTTTCATCAAGTTACGTAGGTTTAGTCATTATCCCAACTAGACTATACAGTTACCGTTACAAGCGATATCGTGCAAGTTGCGGCATTCACAAAGTCGAAGATTATATGTAAATTTATTGCAAACAATCTAGGAGCAACACACGACTTGCTGCTGACTTTCTTCCGCGTGGAGATCCGAGGATATGATATGCAAATACAGGTTCGCAGCAATTGGAAAAGCGCTTACTAGCTATGATACCTGGTCTCACCATACACCAAGGTCAGGCTCGACACTCACGCGAAGAAATGGAATGACGTATGTTGTCTATAGGGCTGACACGAGAACTTACCCAGCGAAGAGATATTAGTCTAAACGTGTTACAATAATTATGCCCTGCATGAAAAAAAAATTCGTAATTTTATAACTATACCGAACACTGTCCAACTCGTACACACTACATTAAGGCCAAGATCTTTCATTTATTTCAAACAATTGCAAATAACTCGAATATTTTTTAACCAAATGCTTTGAAAAAATTTCAGACTGTGTACAGCCATACAATACACAATTTTGACAGAGCGTTTTTTTAAAATAATGTACCGTTTACTAGTAAAATAATATGTTGCCTAATTTTGGCTTATTTTGACAACAAAATATGTGATATTTCAGGGGCAAAAATCTAAAAATCGGTTTGGTGTATTTCAACAGAAAAATTCAGGTACAAACGACTATATATATAAGTGTCAAAACTGTGTGAATGAATTTTTGATATAAGCATGAATTTGCGTTTAAAAAAATGTTTTCGAAACCACTGCAAGACTAAAGAGCAAGGCCTTAATGGGCCTCTCTACACAGGTTGCGTTTGTGTGTGTGAGGCAGGAGCGGTAAGGCTGCCACTAACCGACGTGTGTAATGTATTATCGCCTCTCCGCACAATCTACTCAGATGGCGCGCAGGGCTTTACTATTATCCTTTTTACCAAAGGAATCCAAGCGATGACCACAATATTTTATTTGTGGGTAGCATAGTTCAAAGTCTGACGTTTGTTTCTATAGTTGTGTTTTTTTTTAAATCAGGTTATTTTTCCGTATACGATAGTCTGGAAAACTCACTCTGAGGGACCCGGAAATGATACTTTTAATTAACGTACCGAATTTTTGAAACTATAGAGACATAGTTTGAAGTGTGTGTTCTATTTGTAGGTAAACACATATATTTTACGTTGAATAGTTTCGTCAAAAATAGAATAGCCGTAACTCGCTGCAACGCGTTTGAAGTGCAGGTAGGGAGGCCCCTTAATAGTAATCCTAACTTTTCTGTCCCATAGTTTTCGTACAAGTTTATATACATATATATATATATATATATATATATATATATATATATATATATATAATAGGTCCCAATGAGCCAATGCTTGCTTTTAGGGACAGTTACAATAGAACCTTTTACATGGCAGACAACATATAATATTTTTAAAGTATAAAGAAGATACAAACAGTCTTTGCATAAGACAAATTGCACATACATTATCACAGACACTTTTTTCACCATTGCAGCATATCTCTGCCATTTTAATCAATGTAAGAAAATAGGTGTAACTAAGGATCCAGATCAAATTTACTAAAGGTATAGAAGGCCAATAATTAAGATAACAATGTGTAAGTATATGCAAAAGTAGTGATTTGAATGTATCCGCTCCTTACCCAGAGTAAAAAAAAAACTATTCAAACGACTCAAACGAAATAATTTATAGCGAAAGTAAATATACTGAGCTACAGAATTTCACGTGAAATTGTTTATGTACCTACATTTTTGCGTATTTATGAGTATTAAAAAATATATATTTTACGTGAACTTACAAATGTGTCATTCTGTAGCTTAACACGTTTATAGAGACGATGGTATATAGCGAAAATTTGTTGTGGCAACATACTCTTGAAAACACTGTAGTTTCTCGCAACATGTATGATTGGGTCATCTACGTCTGACACTCCCGTAGCTGTCTGCATACCAATAACAGGCATAGAATATTACAAGAGCAAGATTCTTATTGGCTCAGTCAAATAGGGTAACAGCTCCAGTACAAGCTAAAGCCAGTAATCTTCTGATAAGCTGAACGTGTGTTGAAATACAGCAAACATTCAATTTTCCCCGCGATAAACCATCATCTCTACACATTTACGTTCACTCTAAATTATTACATTAATACCATTTGAATAGTTTTTTTTTTTACTTTGGGAAAATAGCGAAAATAGTCAAATTACTATTTTGACATGCGCTTGAATGACAGTTATCGAATTGAAAAATATTTTATTTCTGCTAAATTACTTTTAAAATAATGTGTAATAGTTGGACAGTGTTTCGTGAAAGTTATAGAAAAAAAAACAAGCAATCCTTGAAAATAGTTTTTGCTAATATTGTGCGCAATAATTTGCTACAGTAATAGTGCGTTTCCGATGAAATATTTGTAACCATGAAATACTGTATCTTGTATTGCGTTGTAAACTTGTAAGAGATCACGCTATCAGTTTGCGTCATTTAACCAGCATATTGCTCACATATAATGCAATAACTATTTTCTAGGGTTGCCATTTTTCTCTTATTATTGACTTTCCATAACCAGTGAACTGTAATAAACGATTTGTTGTGTTAATTTTGGCCTATGCCTCACGCCCGCTGCACATTAAATAATCATTACGGTTTTTTTCTTTTTGCGAACGAAATCCAGTACAGGTGTGTGTGTGTTTTTACATTATAAATAACTATAATAACTGGCTTACACAGCATTATCTGACTGTAATTTTATATCTCCAAAATCACGAACAATTTTAAAAATAAGTAAATTAAGAAAGAACCAAGAGAGAAAAAAAGACTCTACCTAACTCGAAATGCCGGTTTCTCTACTCATTTCCACTGGTCGCTACGACTATCCTGTTTCTCATACAAGTCATAACATTCTGTGTATAGAGTAGCGTACTTGTAAACATACCCAAAGCCGTGCCTACAAGACGTAGGGCCATGTATGCCTCCTCCCCCCCCCCCAAAATCCATTTAAGTAAACTTGTGGGCGCCGCCTACCCGCGCGTGAGAGGCTCAAAAGTGACGGAGCAGTAAGGTCGACCTTGAAGCGCACATCAAATGCCGCGTCGCCTCAGCGAGTCAAGCGCTGAACTAGCGTGCAAACTTCCCGCCGAAAGGTTTTTACTATGGGGCACTAAGCGGTGACCATATAATTTTATTGGTGGAAAGTCTGCAACTAAGTTCAGTGCAGGTCGCAATCTGACTTTCACATACATCCGGTTAGTACATTTTGAAGTACGGAAGTCTGAAAAGACCGCCTTTAGCAATGTTGGAGGGCTTAGAAACAGTGTTTCTAATGAGCGTGGCGTCTTAAAAATGAGGTTCCGACCTTGTCCGAAGTTTCTTTTCTTTTCGTACTTTGGCACAATGGGAACACGTGGAATATTTTGGTAGAAATAACCTGTGTACGAAAACACTGCTACGCATTTGAAGCGTGTTGTAGGCGGCCAATTATACATCTCCCCCCCCCCTTTTTCCTTCATCCAAAGTAATTTACATTTTAGCATGTTTATTTGTAGGGGAAAATGTAGAAGGTCAAACCCAAAACTAACAAAGTACCACATCACCTTGCAAGAGAATATAGCAGATTTTTTTTTAATTCGTGCCTTTCCCCTCCCCCCAACATTCTAGAGTAGATGGCAAGACCATGAAATCGACTCATTCACTTGGTCATGTCCAAGATAGGTAGGGCTAAGCAAAATTCGCTAGTTCAATAACCTGCATGCTAGAATCCAATGTCCTATGCATACTCAAGCCCCGTATATTCGTTCATTGTCTGCTGTCTGAATGAGTAACAATTAATGGACAAATGGTAGGGCTTCGGTATACACAGGATAACGGATTCTAGCATGTTGGTCGTTGCATTAGCGAAATATTCCAAGCTCTAGAGGTAGGGCATCCACTACTTGGCTTGTCTCCAGCGGCGTATAGTTGGTTTTTCTGCTTACGGACTCTGGCCGTCAGCTCGCCGCGAGCATCAACGTTTCCACTGTTTTTGTCTATCCCCCTTTTTACGCCGTAACGTGGTTAATTTTTTTTTATTTCTCCCAGAAGTCGGCAGTTACAAGCGTAAGCGAGGTAGCCGCTCGCAGCCTCGGTATTAACGCTGTCCCTGGCCGAGTCTGCTGTGTTTCCAACGCCCCGAGAGGGAATTCCAATGCGCATATGAAATCAGGTTGATTTGGAAACGCAGAGCTACAAAAAAAAATGGGTTGAAAGAAAATGAATATTTAGGTCTGCTGTTAGTACAAAGTAAAGGCGGGACTATAAACGTCTCGTCGATGGCGAGGTATTGAGTGAACTGACCAGAGACTCGGGGAAGCTTACAGTATGTTCGTATACCTATGAGGAGAACACACACTTTAGACTATGTCTTTGTCAGTTAAAACTTTCAGCACGCATATTAGAAACATGATTTTCGTGCCTTGAAAAATTACAAAAACAAAAAACATGCCTTACTCTCTAAACAGGAATCAGTGAATACTCTAATTTTTTCCAAACAGAAAAACAATTTCATTGCTACAAAAAAATTATGTTTAAAGATGACCCACTGCAAAGTAACTTTTCCCTAAGTAAAGCTTGCCTTACAGCAAAACAAATGTGGAAAAATTGTGTTTCCCGTAATTTATTTTTGTGAAAAAAAAAAAAAAAAATTCTTTTGAATATAACATAAAATTATTTTTTTTTAGCAAAGATATTGATTTTATCAACGTAAAGCTTGTGTTAAAAACACTAAACTATCTTCACCACAAAGATCTTAAATATAGTATCTTAACAATAACGCAATATTTGTTACCATTACTGAAGTTTTAAACAAACATTTCGATTGTGTTTTGGCAAAAGATCGTAAGCCACATTGCTGTAATAGTTCTGATATTCAACACAGTAATTATACCAGTAAATACTAAATATTCAATATTTTTAAAAATAATGTATGATCTTCTTTGATTATACGAATGAAACACAAACCAACAGTGATTCAGTTAGGCTTCAAAATATTTAATTTAAATTTTATATAACTGTGGGTTACGACCTTTTGCCAAGACACTATCAATTTCCTTTCCATCGTAGTAACTTTGCAATGGCTCGTATTTAAACAAACATTTTGTTGTAGCAACGTAAGTGTTTTTACTGAGCAGTGAAACGCTACTGATTATCAGTAGAGATGATGATAGGGACAGGCAGGGCCCCGTCTCGGGTGGGGGGGGGGGAAGGGGGGCAAGAGACGCATTTGTCCCGGGCCTCACATTCTATGAGGTCTCACTTTTGTGTGTGTATATATATATATAAAGGAATTATTTATATTTGAAAGAAACTGGCGCATTATTATATGTAGCAAAAACAATACGAAATACTCGTTTAGTTTTGTAAGGACTGCAGTTTAGTAACATTATTATTTTAGCTTTGCTCGCATATATAATATTTGTACATTTCTGTGTGAACGGAATGCATTTTATTGTAATGCTTATATTAGTGACTACATGTCAACACAAAGATAAATATGTTGTACCTTAAAAATTACCACTGCATCTAAAAGGGGGTCCCTCCGATTTACGTTGCCCCGGGCTTCAAAATATCGTAAAATGGCCCTGGGACAGGTAGTTTTCGTGAAAGATTTTTGCATAACTCTGTTTCAGTGTCTTGCACACATGTCTGCAGCTCTGCTTCGTGTCGTGGTAGTTGGCACCATTGTTAGATAGGCGAGTGTCCAGACCTGTTCTTCTACGACCGTGGTTGAGGTTAGACAGTAGATCTCCAAGAGAAGCGAGAGTTTAAACATCCGATCACCGACAACGAAGCAGAGATGCAGATGTGCGCTTAAGATAGTGATACCAAATGGTTAGAGATGGTGGTTTATCGCGGGAAAACTTGACTGTCTGTTGCGTTTAAACGCACGTTCAGCTTCCGCTTGTATGTGGAGCTGTTGTCCCATTTTGACTGACCCTATAAGAATCTCGTTATTGTAATATGTTATGCATATTATTGGTCTGCAGACAGCTACAGACGTACATCTCACAATCATATGTGTAAGGACAGGAATCTTTGGTGATAATGATATTTGCCCCACTTTGTTTCAGTGCCTTACGTGCACACCTGCAACTCAACTTCATGATTATTCACAGAGTGTTTTGGTGCAGAGTTGTTATTCATTTGACTGTGCCAATGAGTACACGGGTAACTGCGACACATCACGTCTGTGATTTGCGGGTTTAACTTCAACACGCTTGGTACGGCATCCAATCACTGACCACAAAGCCGAGGTGCAGGTGCGCACGTAAGACACTGAAACAAAGTGCTGCAAAAATATTTTCGCGAAATTTTCTGTCTCTACATATGTGTTGCAAATAACTTCAACGTTTTCAAGGGTATGTTGGCATAAAACATTTTCGCGATTATATCATCTCTATGGTGCATAAATCGTTTCGCACACGAGATCGTGGCGATAGCTTTATTTATAGCGGGAATACTTGACTGCTGTGAGGGTTTCAACGTACGAACGTACGTACGTTCAGCTTACCACAAGTTTAATGGCTGTGGCCCAGTCAAAGGGTAACAGCTTCATGTACAAGCGAAAGATGTGTGTGTTGTTTGTGGAGAGAATGTTTTGTAGAGGGCTGAGTTCGATGTTGTTGGACCTGCGTTGGTTAGGCTCATATCGCATTAGTTGACAGTGGCATAGATGTTATGTCATGTGTGAACACTGTCAGCAATTAATAATCACTCTCAAGCAATACAGTCACTTCATATAGTTGTTGTTTAGTGTAAGTTAACGTTTGCTAATATTTTTTTTGTGTTAGGAATAATGTGTCCCGTACCGACTGTGGACAGATGTTTTAACATAGTAATTTAGATGGTAATTTTGGTATTAAAATTACACAAATAAACATCATTTTCAGTGAAATTATTTTAGTATTGCGGTATTACTCACGTATTCATCTTACGTTAAAATTCAATGTTGTTTTATTCGTCCTCAGATTATCAAGATATCTATTTAGGCCTAAGTGACCGGCATTGGTACATAATTATGTTAATAATCAACAGTTTATAGTAAAGTGTGAATTTACCATAGCAGACTTATTTCATAGTGAGTATCAGAGCGAAAATGAACACTAGAAAACTCAACAACTATCAGCAACAACCTAACGAGACTACTTATTACAATGTACGGTAAATATTACTGTACATTTAAGTGTAACTTATCAAAACACTTAAGTCACTTTAAAACACAAGCAAACAAAAATAAATAGTATGCTTCCTGTGGAAAGGGTGGGACTTTTTTATTACATATAGACTAAGATAACGTAAAACAATTTTGTAAAAGTTAGTTACAGATTTAATCTGTACTTTTCAAATTGCAGACTGAACAGTAGAATTTGTACTGATGAAATAGTGAAAATTTATTACGTACTTACTCAATCTGGTATCTGAATCTGTTGTTTTGACAATATTTTATCAATCAACATTAACAAAACGACACATTCATTAGTAAAAAATTTTGCAACTTATTTAAACTGTAAAAATTCCACTTACTTAAATTTAAAGTGTATGATAAAATCCGCCACGGCATGTGACTATAGCTTGAACGCGCAAAATACGTATAATTATTGATGTCAAGCAAGTAGCTTACCAAGAATATATATAATGCTTTGTCGAAGAGAAAATTTTGATAATACAATTTGAATAAGAGTTATGGCTCAAAATTATAAATACAATAAAACTGTCTAACGCTCCCCTTTAAGGCTATGATGAGCCATTATTTCTACTGCTTCCATGATAGTTATTTTTTATTCCTTAACGAGAGCAGATATAGAAACATTTTTGCACATTTTTGTTTAAAAATGGTTTTTAATATGTGGTTAAATTTTTATAGACAAAAAGTTTTTTAGATTTCGCTAATTAGTTCATTAATGAAACTTTCCTTGATTGCATAAGTAGCTGAAACATCGCATATTTTGACTTTAGGAAATTTGTTAACATATGTACACTTTTTTCAACATATCTGTGCAACCGTTTTTCGATATCTAGTCTCGTTTAGGTTTTAAAAATAATTATCTCAAAAGAAGTAGAAATTATGGCTGCCTTCTCTCATTTATTTCAAAGAATTGCAATTAACTAGATTATTTTTTAACCAAATGCTTTGAAAATTTTTGAGACTATGTACAGTCATAAGATACACCATTTTGCCAGAGCGTTTTTTTTTTTAATAATCTACCGTTTGCTAGAAAAAATTACTTTGCTTCATTTTAGCTTATTTTGACAACAACATATGTGACATTTGAGGAACGAAACCCTTAAAATCCGTTTGGTGTATCGCGTCAGAAAAATCCAGATACAAACGATGATAAATAAGTGTTAAAACTGTAAGAATGAATTTTTGATATATGCATTAATTTGCGTTGAAAAAAGATATTTACGAAAACTACAGCAAAACTAAAGAGCAAGGCCTTAAGTTGCCTGTGATTCTCGACTGGTAGTATTCAAGGTCGGAAACAGCTGGCTCAGAGAGGGACCCCCTACTGCCTTAACGACAGTGCGTGTTCTTTTAAGGTGATATTTATGAGGACTAATAGTCAGGGTTCTGTGAGCAAGGGACGGCAGGGAAGGGTGCAGTATTTTTTCCTCCTTTCTACTGTTTCTTCCTTTCCATTTGGGTGGAGACAAAAAGTGGTAAGGGGCCGTCGGCTATTGCTGAAGCAGACGTTCTATTGTAGCTTCGTGGAGGATAAAAATACATTAATAATAAAGCATTACGTGTTTCGTTGTGCGTGTGAACATTCCCGCTTGTAAAATTCCCTTCAAACATTTCCCTCAAAAAAGCCACTGCCATAACAATGTGTCATTAGCTGTACCGGTTATACACTAAAATCGTAAAATACTTTATGCGTTTTTTTTATAAAGTGGTTTCGAGTTTTGTTAATGTAATCAACTGTAGGCGCAAATTAAGGCTATTTAAGGTAAATACATGCAAATTGTATTTATGA
Source organism: Medauroidea extradentata (assembly GCA_003012365.1). Lineage (NCBI taxonomy): Eukaryota > Metazoa > Arthropoda > Insecta > Phasmatodea > Phasmatidae > Medauroidea > Medauroidea extradentata. The sequence goes on from PNEQ01048043.1 coordinate 47,728, forward strand.
TAAAAAAATTTAAGCAACATTTAACATATCACATTTCTAGTACGAAAATAAAACAAATACGGGTAAACAATACATATGTTTATTTTTTGTAGTTAAGATAAGATATTTTCATGAAATATCACGTCGAAGAAATATGCCTACGTAGAAAAAAAATATTTTGTAGCGCTACTAAAGATTTTGTATATTTACTGTGCAAAATTTATTTCGTTGTCGTCACAAAACCATTTTTTGGCACTACTAAAATATTCTGACCACCACAAAATTATTTTGTGGTTACTACAAAATAATTTTGCAAGGAAGACTTACTACAAATTTTTCTTTCAGTTTGCGTTAAACACCCAAGACAATGACGCATCGAAATTAAGATAAAAGAATCTAAATTGTATTCTAGTCATTCGAGATATCAGTTGCTGAATACGCGTGGGATCTATACGCAGAGAAGATAACACTACATAAGTTATACGAGGTTACTTCTCACAAATCATGATTCTGTTGATATTTTAAATCTAGAATTTGAATTTACTATGCAAGTAGAAGAGACAATGGGCATGAGGCCGCCAGTTATTAATGATAAAATAATCGCACAATGTTGATACTCAAGGGCATATTCTCAATCACTCCAACCCACAGCTAAATTCATTTTACCTTAAATATTAAAGTTTAGGACTGGTATTTACTGAGGGTGTAGGTACATAGTGTAAAAGAGACTTTTCTTTAAATCCTACCTTGCAATAATGAAAAAGGACTGAATTTGTTTTCCCGTTATCTCCAGTAGCTTATATATCAATTCCCGTGACTCATATAGCGTCATTCGACATCAGAATCCCAAAACATATAATGTCTAAATGGTCCAACTAATTCACTTTTTTAAAATGCAGAACTTTATAAGATGATATGGGGCGTAATTTTGTTAAGAGAGAACATGAAAAATTATACTTTTCAAAATTACCAATGTAACATAGGCCCAAAAAGACGTGGAAATGCATTTTGCATAAGTGGACTATGTACAGTATAATAACAACCGAACATAAATTCGTACACACAACCAAACATTTTTAATAACAATCGATTGTAGTAGAGGGGTGAAAGTTAAATGATTAAAATTGCTCACACAAAACTTGGCGGTGGTAAGTTTTACGTCATTCTGTATAACCCGAAATTTCCCATGTGGTCAATATAACCGTAGATTATAATTCCAATAAAATATTTACCATATTAGCACCAATGCTGTTCAGATAACTTAGCAAGAGTATCATTATTTTTTAAACAATTTTCTGAAGGATTATTTAGCTTAAATAAAAATATAAAATTTAAAATAGTAACGTACGCAAAATATTTTGCTACTTATTTCATAACTGTGGAATTTATTCGCGATAAATTCCGGAATTTCACGCTGAATATAGTCACAAATACAGTGGCCCAGCATAGCCGAAAAGGGAGGACGCATATTTAATTCATTTCGACCTAACGTGGAGATAAGTGGTTGTTATTCGTAGGTTGCTCTAACAGTGCCGCCAATAAAGTAACATGGAAGCTTCGCCTGTTGGCAGAGGGCTGAAATAAAAGTTTACGATGACAAGTTCAAGGATAAAAAATATATATAACGTGTATTACAGTTCTTTTAGCTGCTGCCGGTGTTATGGCAGTGCTATACACTGAAGAACATTTCAGTAAAATTTTATGGCGCCGGGCGACTACCTCTTTCTACGAATGAATTATCCACCTCCTGGATACTCCTAAAAATATCAAACCTTCTTTATTTTACCGCTAATAATATAGTACGTTAGGTCGTATGCGGCAGCTAAAAATTTTAGCGAATGCGTACTCTTTTTGAGTCTCGTGTGCTTTTCGAATCAGTTAGTATAATCGACACAAGTTTTGCGTTATTCAATCTAACAGAGTAAATATGCAGTAACGTAAGCAACGGTTATCTATCTAACGACAAGGAAATGTTTTTCATTGTAGTTATCGCACCTGCTCTCTGGGCGCACATGAATATAAACAACACCACATGGATTAGAGACATTGGTTTAAGGAACCATTTATAGTGTTTGATATACTGTAATTAGTTTCTACACTAACTAAATATTTTAAAAAAATGGTAAACGTAACGATTTGGGGCTCGACAACAGATAACAACTAACTCTATTATACTCTGTTTCATAATAAGTTGGATGATTCTGACAGCAATTTATGGGTAATAATTTTTAATATTTTGTGATTTGTTGCACATTGCAAGACATTTTTAGCTCTAAAATGAACCTGAGATTACCATTTCAGTATTTGTGCTGCAAAATGTGTCATGTGTAGTACCACAAATCACAAAATAGTAGAAAATATTGCCTATAAGTTGCTGTCAAATGTATGCAAACTTATGTGAAATGGAGTATACAAGCAACATAATGGAGTTTCTTAACCACTGTTAATGTACCAACTCTCGGGGTGTATAGGAAAGTAAACAAAGCTATATGGAATTTGAGACATTGGTTTAAACAACCCCTTATATTTCAAGAAATACTGCAATTTGTTTGTATCTCATTTACATATTCAGAAATGGTAAATGTGACGTTACTTACGTGTAAATTTCCTCACAATAACAAAATAGGTCCTACTAAACTGCTGTCTAGCCAAATTTCTACAAGCTCCGACTCTATGACAATCCAAAGAGAAAACAAGTACGATAAAAATCAAGTCTTGTCGCTTCTGTTACTACTTATTTATTGTGTGGCAATGCTGCGTACCAAATTTGAGGGTTTTGGTTATACTTACACTGTAAAAACAATATTGTAAATTTATCACACCGTTGCATATGATTGTTAAGAAAGTAGGTATGATAGAATTGTTTCCTATACATCAGCTGTGTCATCGTTCCTATACATTTTTAGTTAACTGTACATTGTTGTTATCAGACATGCATTGTAACAATGGTGAATAATTGCTATGTTCAGAAGCTGTATCGTGGTAAGTGTCGCAATCTGTTTATGGGTTAAAAACTTCTATTATAGTTTAGGAAGTTTTTTTTTACAGTGTACGTGAGTAAATTTTCTGAATATTCTATTTTTTGGTGGTTTCTTTTTCCAACCTGGACCGCACAAACACGACTGTAAAAAAATCTTCCTAAAGTGCAATGGAAGTTTTTACCCCATACACAGGATAGGATACTAATCATGCTTCAGCTTGTAAACAGATCAACATGTGTTGAGGTTTGTTACCATACCAGTCTGGTAACACCAGCATAAATGTGACTATTCCCCATAAATATATAGGATCAATACCGTTTATTATGTATACAAAACAATTTTACTATACCGACTTTCTTAACACTCGCCCTCGGTGTGGTAAATTTACAAACAATTTTTCACAGTGTAGGTTGTACTACCTCCTCGTATTTAGGAAAATATATTTTCATAATTCTTGTTCACGGCATTAGTTTTGAGACTTCAAAAATGTGGATATTAATTGAGGCTACTGGTATCAAAAGGTGCTATCTCCACTGTGCTAAAATGTACAGTAGAAGCCACCACACTATCTGGATGGGTTTTGTCTTACATATTCAATAAAAATGATATGTATGTGAGTACCCAAGGAAACAAAACATATGATTAATGGTATATGTAGTAATGAAGTTCATTGGTGTCAATATCTCAATTTCGTTAGTAAATGGAGATTGCTTCTTTTGATACGAATAGCCTCAAAACTGTAGGTGGTTGCTTAGTTCAGTTATACTTGATGCTCAAGTACAAATTTTCGTATAATTGCCACTAACTATCACTTTGCACCTGAAGATGTTACTCGATGCTTTACAAACTTTTGGGGTTGGTGTATTTGGTGAAGAAATAGCAAGTATTATAGGTGGTTTACTATAAAGTGAGACTTTTGAAGACCAAATTGTCTAGAATAATAATTATAAAATATTATTTATTGTGACTTCAGTAGTTAACTTTTGAGTTACACGTTGTTTGTTACATAGGTTGCTTTGTTTGAATTAAAGAATGTAAGGAAACTATAATATACGTCTATGGAAGGAAAAGGTAAGTACAGTTTCAAAAGGGCTCATTTATCCGAAACACACTATGTAGTCTATACCTGGCTCCTAATTGTTATATTTTAAACCACACAAACCATGTCAGTCATATCTCGCTCTGTCTTCACAAAGAGGCACCGAAACCAATATTTTGAGTGTGGATTTAGTTACTCTTAGAGGTGTAAAGTTATACAAAATGGTCAAGTCTGGTTAAAAAGATACAATTTTTGTTAAATAAAAGAGCGGATATATTTTGGTTAGGGCTTGAGAGGCGTTAATGAAATTCCTCAAAATAGCCTTCTTGTGTGCTGTACCTTTTTCTGAAGCAAATCGATGTACCTGGACATTTTTTTTTACAGTGATTTAACAAAACGCACATTAATGTATGTTCAGAGCTTGTGGCTAGAAACGTGTAAAACAGGGTTTCCCTTCTTTTTTTTTTTTTTTTTTTTTTCGCTATCTTTTGTGACAATAATTGAAGTGGTAGTGGTTAGGAACTTCAAAACTTTGACCAAATAAATTTAAACAATATATTTCCTGAATTAGCTAAATTTATAACTTGTTTCTTATAATTCATAAAAACATGCAATTTATAACTTGTTTCTTATGATTTATAAAAGCATGCGTAGGTAATGTGTTTCACAAGGCTCTAAGTAATTCTCTGAGTCATCAAAATATCACTAAACAGCGTATTTTTGAAACAGTTTTCCAACTTCCTCACAGTTTGATATACAATTAAACTTCGACAAAATTCGCCTAAACTTAAACGAAGCAAAATGTGTTATTTCAGCGCGATTTGCCTAGTGAAATCCCTGTGACTCAAGAAACATATTTGATAAAATATAATTCAAAATGATATTGGCCGTTTATGGCAAAGTGTGCATTAAATATATTACTTCTGGAAAAAAAAACCACCAGCCGTTACTGCTAATAATTCTACATTAACAATATTTTACCTTATTCGTTGAACGGCTGGCAGCGAATTGACGTATGTAGTTCCGTATATTTTCCTATTTAAATGTAACAATACTGAAATAGAATCAACTGAATTCGATATATATTTATTGTACATAATTATTAAACCTCTTTTTTTTATCAAACGGCATTGGTTCCTCTCGACTGCACAATTTATCTAACAAGCGCAAACGTCAAGTGACGTGTCCAAAGAGGTTAGATATTTCCCCTTGTTAGCCGTTACGTGCGGAAAGATACGAATTGGCTGAAAACAGAAATTTATCAGGGCTTTTGTGATTGCTCACTTTATCCCGAACCGCCTATAACATATTATTATTGAACGTTTAAAAAATATTAAATTTTTAGTATGAGTATAACTACGACCACCAACAAAATACATTCAAAAATGTATATTCACCAACCATTTTAAAACATGACGTATATTTGTTGCAATGCAGCACAGGTATAGTAAAGTAATTATTATTAATATTTTATTTTTATTTTCTGAAAACCATTTTTAGCATCTTAATAAAAAAAAAGTTCCCAGTTTATATTTACACTTTTAACGCAATTATTTGCATGCATGTCAATGCTGCAATGAATGAGAAATTAAAATTGCTATCTTAAAATCGTATAAAAGAAACGGAATATCAGTTTATTCAATTAGTTGGACTGTCAAGTCTAACATTATCTTTTTTGGATTTGTATACAAGATAAGCGACTGTAAATGACAAACTTATTAAATTATATGAAACGTCTTAGTCGAAGGCTAGCTATCTTACTCTTGTCACTTCATAGCTTGTTCCAACATGTCACGTAAATTTATTTTAATTTTTACATGCTGAAAGTAATTAATTGGATTCGCAACAAAAAAAAAATTGGCAGAAGGCTCTCAAACTCTTTACAACCGAAAGATCGTTTTATTAATATTACTGTGTCCACATCCTGTTTTCTCCAGCCGCAAAGGAGCCGAGAAGATAAAACGCAAGAGAAAATGTCGTTGTTGAAATATTTTACACGTGTGTTCTTTTTTTGTACGATTCTTACCTGACTGCTTCATTTTTTAATGAGCTGGGGCACGTTATCCCGTGTCGGCGCCGGGAGAACAAACGAACAACGCCGAAATACGGCAAGAGCGAGAGAGGTTAGGGTGAGGTAAGGTTGGTTGGAAAAAAATTGGGGAGAAGGAGGGGAGTGGCGTTTAACCCGACATCCGCTGAGCCAGTAAAAGTCGTGTGAGGTTTATGAGTCGTTAGTCGCAGCAACAAAACGCCAGCCCCCTTTCGCGAGTCCGTCCCTCAACGATATTTATTTGACATCATACACGAGACCTGGAAATATTGTAGTAAGGTAAAAATTACAAAACATGTAGTTAAGGGGTATTGATCCCTACTACTTTGGATTTATCCGTTTCTCCTCGATAACTTTTGTTCGATTCGATGTATCAACATTTTTGTCACGACAAGGCATAGGTACAAATTTAATCGATTTTCTGTAACTGTTGGAACCATTATAAATTCATTATTTTGCAACGTGAAACAGCTGAAAAGGAAAAATTGCTTTATTTACGGGAGCGATTATACAGGCCACAAAATTAACAGAAACAATGCCATATGGATTACAAAAAGTAAATGAAACAATAAACTATGCCTTATCAGCGTTAAAAAAGTAAACCAATGTATCTATTCCCTGATTTATAAGAAAACCCATAAAATCGAACTGAAAGGGATCAATCCCCCTTAAGGGACCTCCATATCTGCGTTTAAGGCAATGGTCTTCAATTTATTTCAAACAATTGCAAATAACTGGAATTTTTTTTTTTAACCACATGCTTTGAAAAAATTTGAGACTGTTTACAGTCATACGATAAACAATTTTGCCATAGTGTTTTTAATAATAATAATCTACCGTTTGCTAGCAAAACATTATTTTGCTTCATTTTGACTTTTTTCCACTATAAAATGTGTGATATGAGTTCTTAAAATCCGTTGTAGCGAGTTACGGCTATATTTTTTTTACAAGACGATTTAACGCGCATTGCATTTGTACATCTACGAAAAGAACACACTCTTCAAACTATATTGCTATAGTTTCAAAAATTCGCCACGTTCATTAGAAACATAATTTTCGGGCTCCTCAAAATAAACAAAATGGCTTTTCCGTACTGCTGTATCTGAAAAAATTATATTCGCATTAAAAAAATAACAATGCAAACCAGCGTTAGACTTTGAACTACGATGGCCATAAATAAAATAACGTGGTCGCAGCTGAAAGTCCCACACGAAAAAAAAAAAAATAGTAAAGTTCTGAACGCCAATTGAGTGACATGCACGGAGAGGAGATAATAATGTATTACATACGTCGGTCAGAGAAATACACAACAGTTCATGACAACTGATTAACGTTTTCCGCTTACGCTACTATACAGAAAAAAAAAACGGAGGAAATAAAATGTTTTTATTCGTGACGTTTTAGATATAACGTAATTCAGTAAATAAAGTGCTTTTGTCAAAAAAAATTTTAATGTAGAAAATTATAGGAAACTGTTTATAAATTTCAACAAACAGAAGATTGAAAATTAAAAAATGTGGTAAAAATGTTGTGTGCAAAACGTTTTGAACAAAAATTGTAACAATTGTATATAATATGCACTAAATGTCAATAAATTACATTAAGTGATATGGAAATCCGTCCATTTAGCCTGCGTCAAATGTTTTTTTTAATCTAATTAGCAGTATAAATAACAAAAAAATTAAGGGATGCATATGTCTTTAGTATTCAGCTCAGATTTTTTGAGTTAAGAAATATGTTGCTAAGTTAGGTTCTCGTACAATTATCCAGCTTCACAAAATATTAACACCTGAATTGAAAATAATAATAAAAATAATAATGCGTTAGTAGCCAGAGATTATGGCAATTTTCTACATTGCATTCATGATTCTGAACGACACGCTCTGTGTTATTTAGAGCGTAATTTAACAATTGGTTCGTGACTGCGTCAATTGCAACAAACCGTAGAAAACAATAATGGGCATGGAGAGCGTCTTGATTTTAAAATATCGATGACCGAGTTCAAAAGGAAAACAACTCAAAAAATTGAATTTTTGAGTTTGACTCACCAACACATAGACGTAAGAGCAATCTACTCAGTTGAAAAGAATAACAACATGTACATTCACTTGTTTTAATAACATGGCACTTTATTCTGATTACCAGTAAAGAGCTAGAAATTGTATTTATTTTATTTTAAAGTGTGACAATTTAAGCAAAGTAAACTATAAATATTTTGATCGCCTTAAATAGTTGCTTCTGTAATTTTGCCTCAAATTAACACCAACCAAATGTTTTAATTAAGGACGCGACAACCGCAATTTTCATCATTATTTATTTATTTTTTATTTTTACCAGATATTTTTTCTTATTTTAGACACAGAATGTGACTAAATTTGGCTGTTATGAAATTTTTTTATCTCTCATAGTTTTCGCGTAATGGCTTGTTAAAGTCATATTTTGAATGTTTCCGTTTTAAGGACTACACTAAAACCAACTGATATACCAAACTCAAAAAATCACAGTGGATAAAGACATTTCAGGCTACAATGTCATGCTCATAAAAATAAAAAATAATAATTTTTTTTGTGTTAAAAAAATTATTGAATATTTTTAATTTTTAGTTTCAGTTTCAGCATTTTTTAAATAAAAATAAAAGTTCAACGTTTGACTTGTGGTGACGATGCGCCACTTGATTCACGCTTCAAGATCACCCTTATAGCTCCGTCGACTCCAATGCCGCTTAACGCACAGGTAGGCGGCGTTCTTCCGGGGGCAAGCTAGGTGCTAAATTTTATTTATCGATTTTCTGCAATAACTTCTGTTATAAAATATTTTTGGTAAATGTGGCAATGTTGAGGCATAGAAGATATTTGTGATGAATTTTGGAGATCATAATAGTGTTATAAGTAGGGACCCCTAATTTTCGCGAAAATAATTTTGCACCACTTTGTTTCAGTAACTTACATGCACATCTGCAGTTCTGCTTCGTAATCAGTGATTGTAGGTCTTAGCTCTGACGTGTCTTGGGGTTTCACTGGCAAATCATACACTTGTGACGTTGTAGTAACGTTATTGTGATTGGCGAAGTCAAATGAGAGACATCGCTTCACAAAACACGCTGCCAATAACCATGAAGTAGAACTGCAGATGTGCACGTAAGGCACTGGAACAAAGTGAGGCAAAATTCTTTTCGCGAAGATCAGGGGTCCATAGTTATATATATGTTTATCTTATATTAGACTTGTAATCATTCCTGAAAGTTAACCTACAATTCCTTTGCAATTATTCTGCGTGAAAAATTAATGAAATGTTCCACTACTATTTATGTCAAGCAGTTTATTAAGCATATATCGTATACAGTACCTTGTCAAAGAGCAAATTTTGATAACATAACTTGAATAAATGTTATGACCTGAAAGCTAAAGAATGAA
>PNEQ01048043.1:57289-73407 GCA_003012365.1 Medauroidea extradentata
TATATATATATATATATATATATATATATATATATATATATATATATATATATATATATATATATATATATATGTATATATATATATATATATAGGCTATGTTTATACATATAATAAATGTTTTTGTTAACATCACTAATTAATGTCAAGCTGCGCTAAAATACTGTGAATATATTCTGCAGCCTGGCATTCGAATAATGTTTCTGCAAATTTCTAGATTAATTAACAACATGCTGAATGCTGCACCCACAATACCTGCATGCTTGAATTTCGTTAAAATTTACTCCGTTTAAAAAAATGGGTTTGTTGAATTTTTATGTAAGTGTGTTTAGAATAACTTCCCCACAATTTTTCTTTAAAAAAAAATCGTCTGCAGTGTATATGATTCTGTAAGGCTTATTAGAAGTAACCACGTTTCAGTTTTATAAAATGAAATTAAATTTAAAAAATCGTTCTAGGGTTGGATTTCCTGCAAACTTTGTTCATTAACAAACTGAGATTTGGTACATATTAGATGTAGAAAGAAGCAACGAGTACGATGGTGGGATAAACAATGCGGGCGTCTGCTGCCTGCATGGTGATGCTATCTGCCGGGAAACACCGGAAGCAGCTGCAGCGTCGGCGGCTCAGTCAAGAAAAATACAACGATTTATCATGGATTTAACTAAGGTTAATTCTACTATAGGTTAGAAAGATCAATGTTATAAGTTTGACACAGGGAAAATTTCTGCCACTTGAGCGCTGGTATCGCTAATGCACCAAACTGACCAATCACAGAGCTTTCCTGAATTTTAAGTTACATTTAATTGATAACTTAAAACGCGAAATTGGTTTCTTTTCACTTTAAAATTAAATTAAATGACAAATATAATTTCCACGTTTATTTAAATTAAATTTTACTACGGTTTCGTATTTATCTGGTCTCTTAGCGATCGAAGCGAAACTAGTGGCAGAAATTTTCCCTGTGCCAAGCTCTCCCATAAGAAAACGTATTTTCTTACTAACCTGTAGTAGAATTAACCTTAATTTAACGGACACTGCCACATTAGTCGTGTCTAGGTTGGCGATACTGTTGAGTTTTATTGATTTTCAATATTTTGTGCAGCAAACGTATTTTTTACTAGTAACCGTTTATATTGTTTCTGTTACAATAATTTACTCAGGACCGCAATTGTTCTTTTGTCGTAAGAATCTAAGATGATAATTAATTACCGGTAATGACTTTATAAACCAGGACGTCGTGCTAAAGAAAATATTACTCCGTTTTTTTTTTAACCTATCAAATACATTCAACATTCGTTATTTTAAAAATATTTTTATACTACCAATACTATAAACCATCTGCAAGCTTTGTTATGACTTTATATATATATATATATATATATATATATATATATATATATATATATATATATATATATATATACTCATTTTTTTTTGGAACTTGTCCATGCAAACTTGGGCAAATGCAGGTTCATTATGTTTGTTGATAACGGACTATTAACATATTTATCTCCTTTCACTTTTATTTTGGCTAACGCATGTTTCCCTTAAAATTTTAGCAATTATGTTACTCCTTGCCACGACCCAAACATTGCCTGTAGACACTGATTTTTAGGGATAAACAGTGTCAAACAAATTACCGTACTTCTCAAATTACCAATTATAAAGAACCCTTTCAAACAAAATGTAACTGTGCGTGAATAAGTTCATCAAGAATAATGCAATAATAAGAAATCTTGCTCATTCTGTTTATTATGCAATATCTAATATGTAACATAGGAATTTAAACTTTAATATTAACTCCCAATGTTTATTTTGTGTCTGAAAACTAGGTTAGCAGTTCCATTAATTAGGTGATTAATAAATGTAATGACAATAAAGAAAATTAACTAATAAAAACAGATGAACTAGAATAAAGTTAGAGTATGTTAAGTCCTTTACACTTCACTTCTCTCATCAATAATGAAAACATTTGGCTATTAATGTCTGTTCACGAACACAATTATTATGCTGCTAATAGCATAATCTCTAAACAAAAATTATATGATGGAATGACAAACATGAAAATAAAACTTAATATTATCAGGCAGAAAACCAATCTGTGTTATGAAATATGTTTTCCGTTTATTCACGAACGTTTCCTTGTTGACTGCAATTAGTCGAAGATGTCGATTGAATCACCGTAAATCGCTGTTCGTTAGATTCGATTGCTATGAGGCGATAACGAGACAGTGCCAATAGAAGATAGATTTTTTATTTCTTATCGTCGATTAGTATTTTTTTTTTTGTGTGTTTCCCCCGCCTGTATAATTCCGTCACTTCTCCATTGCAGAGCTTCAATTCATGTCATATATCAGGATATGCAGATGCCTACTGGCGTCCAGTCAAAAAGTCTGCACTCTGCTCGGGTACCCGCCCCATACTCTATTTATTTTTTTTTTATTTTCCTCTGGGAAATTGTACTCTGGTTTGGTTGGACATTTTATCAACGAACAGCGAATGTCAGTATAGTCGTAAGAGTGTTATGTTTTGTCAGGTGAGGTTGGTAGAAGTAGCTGACTTATTTTAGATGTTAAGAAAATTTTGCCAATGTCACACACCTTCACTCAATTTAATTTTATTATAAGCTCAACTGTTTAAAAGGACATTGTTTTCGTTCTTAGATGCTCTATTACGAGAACAAAAAATATGTGAAACTTTCTTACCAAGACAGTGGAGTTTTTGTAATCTAAATATTTTATATTAATGTTATTACGAGAAGATTCTACATTTGCACATTGGCCATATATTTATAGTTGAGTATGTCATTAGCTGTTACAGTTGGGGCCTACACCACATATATATTGACTTAGCATATGTTCAACTGACAAACTCCAGAAATACTCGAAGAAAATGTAAACACTGTCCCATTCGTTAGTTGATAATGGGAACTATCTACGGTAAAATATTTTAATTATTTCAGTATTAGAGATGAAGCCTTGTGTTTCATATCATTGAGATATTACACCTCAAAAAATTATTTTGTTAGTATCACATCTCTTATTTAGAAATGTTTAGATAAAGTTAACCAGTGGCGGCTCGTGGGTTGTTGCCAGGTGGGGCTGCATATAGTCGGAACTGTACATTCTTGATGAACGCACCGTACACCAACGACCATGAAATATTTTCCGGCTACTAGATGTGTTGTGACCACTCAGTAGTAAGGGGCACCTGCACATCAACGTGTCAGTGGCTGTAGAGTCAACCAGCGCACAACCCTGTACAGCTCTTGGCAACTGCAGCCCTACCTGGCAACAACCCACGAGCCGCCACTGAAGTTAACAGACAAGTGGCAAATAATATTCACTAATTTGTATGGAAAATTTTCATTCCTTTGCATATAAACCTTAAAACGACTGCGGAATTTCACGACCATGCAAGGGAAATTAATTTCTCTTACAAAAAGTACCATAGTGTAGAGTAAAATTCACTATCAAGATACTGACATTTTTACGGACACGGTGGGGAAAATAAACAAATGACACTCACACAAATTTCTCAGCACCTCGTAAACCAAAGTTCAATGAAAGGTTCGCAGATAGATTCCAACTTCGCTTTGCAAAATTTAATGTATTATAAATTATGCTATGCGTAATACATACAACATTAAAATAAAATTTTGGACCGATATATGTACACATTTGCTTATTTTTATTGATATGAAATTTTATCTTTCTGAGTAAGGGAAACTCCTTTATTATTTTTAGAATTTTTCCTAAAAACTCGTAAAAATAATTTTGCCAACACGTTTAGGAATATTCCAATTACTTACTTGCGTAAATTTCTACACACAATCGGCGTAATTTTCCCCTGCATGAAGCGTTTGTTTCTTTACGTACTAACGAAAGCTACCCCTCTCCCTCCTTCATATTTTTATCAGTATGGCAACTTACGTCTGCATTTGATAGTTCCTAAACTATATCAGTAGTACTCCACTGACGTATGGGAAACAATGTTGTCTTTATAACATGCCAATACGGTGTGAAAAAATTAGAATATTATCACACGTAGGCCTATAAGAATAATACTATACCTACTTCAGTGTGCATTGTGTATGTGCACCACCGCATTCATACACGATGTTAAAAAATTTTATCACCATACTTCTATGGCTAATGGAGAAGCTCACAGCCATAGAGGTAATGTATAGTAGAGGGATCATGACGTCACAAATGTGTGTCCAACATGGTCTCGAGAGTTTGGTGTCGTTTATTTATGTTTTCTCGTCGTAAAATTGCAGTCGTGTTGTCTGAAACTCATGACGTACCTTCCAGAATATATATTTAGTCATGTAGTGTCACCAATATCGCGGTTCGAAACCTTATAGTAAGTATGTAGCTAATATTTAATGTTTACTAAAAACAGCTGTGTTAAGGAAAACAGTAACGTGGCAAACATTGTTTACATTTGTCGTTCTGAAATTTCTACGCAATTATACTATGCGGTAATATGGTAGTATGCTCTCCTCAGTTAATATATTCATAAGGTACCGTACCAAAATAACCCAACGTAGTTGTGATTACTAAGCAATTATTATCTTGGCTCTCAATGTTATTTCAAATTCCCCGCGCATATTTCACTAAAGCCACGTGACACATGTTGAACACACTATTTCGTATGCAGCTGTATAGTGAATATTCTCTCTACCTTATATTTATCCTAAGCTCACAGCAAACTTTGATTGTTTTTTTTTCATAACAACATAGTGAGTCAATGTACTATTAAACTTATAGAATAGAATTCTCTACACATTTAACGCATTTACTGACACATTGCTTATGTTAATTAAGGTAACCCGTTACATACAAAGCGGTTTTGCTCTCACTCATCACGCCCAATAACTAGAGACCTGAAAAATTCGCGTTTTCACTTGGACACAAGCTAGGATTCCAACAACTGTAGGTTTGTATCACAGTCGCAATTTGCCTTAGACTTATTTGACACCTCCTGTAAGTATCTGAGCCAATAATAAAATTGTAACTAATATAGACCTATATCGTTTTAACAGCAAGCAGCTAATGGGCATATGCTGTCTGCTTCAGCTCACATATGTTCTTGCAGGCTAGCCTACAGGTCAGAGAACCCGTGAATTTTTCCCGTCTCTACCAATAACTAGAGGCACGAGTATTTCGCGTATTCATCTCGCAACAGCCTAGACTTCTCAGTTCTATGCGTGTACCGGCTGAAGCCGAATAACCATTGGCTTCTAACAGTGCAAACGTGTAGCACGTGATATCCCCACGACTTGTTTACCAATGGACGACTTGAAGTACACGCCCCCTGACGTCACACCGCAGGGGAAATACTGTGGGAAACAAAGCTTGTTTACAAACATGCTGATTTGTTAGTTGGTGATAGCAGAAAGAAAAAATTTTGCGCATTCAGAGATTTGCACGCAAGGGTGAAAAATAGTAGTTTCTACTTCATGATTAAGATACGCAAATACATACGATTAATGTTTACCTGAAAAAAACGGCAAACAAATAATCAATTTTCTTGACGTACATCTCATCCGGGACATTTGACACCAAACAGCTAAATGAAGGTTATGTTCGGCTGCGGTATCCATGGAGATAGGAATTGTTTCCCACACCTGACTGAAACTCCGCCTCTTTTCAAGTCGTCCATTTATAACTGGCTTGCAGTCGTCAAATGTGTGTTAAAACCTCTCTCGTCTTATCACAGAAGGAGGAGTGAAGTATACGTTATTGACGTTCAACCTGACCTAGAAGCAATACGCGAAATAATCGTGCCTCTGCCAATAATTAGAGACAGGAAAAATTCGCGGGTTCACTAACCTGTAGGACATCTGTGTATTCAAGCAGACATTATCTGCTCACTGGCTGCTCGATGACGCAGTGATATGGGCCTGCATTTAGTTGCTTCTGTGCTATTGGCTAAGCGACTTACAGGAAGTGTCAAATAAGTCACGGGCCAATTGCGAAAGTGGCACGAACTTACAGTTGCTGGAATTATAGCTTGCGGTCAAAAAAACGCGAATTTTTCAGGTCTCTACCAATAACTTCCCCGGTCCTTGTACTTAACCTGCTCTTCAGCTGTGCACAACACGCAGTAGGCCTACAATGTTTACGTCATGTGGTAATCAAATGAAATCTGTCTAATTGTGGTTACTACATTATTCCCAGACTTTTTATCAAGGAAAAAAGGGGAGGGGGCGCGGTGGTCGAGTGGTTAGACCACTAGCCTCCCACCAAAGCGATCCGGGCTCGATTTCTGGCGGGGCCGGTCCCCGGATTTTAGAATGTGGGAATCGTGCCTGACGATTGCGGGTTTTTTTATCGGGGATCTCTCGTATCCTCCGCTCCTTCATTCCAGCACCGCTCCATACTCACATCATGTCACCACTCACTAATGCTAAAGACCTAGATGTTGAGCGCTGAACAAAACATGTTCACTTCACTTTTGACGATGGAGTTTTTGAACACTCTGTAATTTAACCTTGTAAATATAACTTGCTTTCTCGTACTTTCGGTGCAAAAATATAGTTTATTTGGCGTATGTCTTGTTCATGACTGACAAATATCACTTGCTGGAATAAAAACTTAGCGCACGTTTCTACGGATGGCAGGCAAAGTTTTGTGAAGTACGAATTAATTGGTTCACGTAGGCCTACTCGCGGTCCTGTGGTTCGAACTGTATATCATGATCAAAAAATTACTGCTAACTACAAAGCGTGTACTATACATATCGTACAAGTTTTCAGTTGAGTGTACGGCTTGCCATGATTTCCAAATGGTAATAAATTCTCAAATAAATCATGATAAACCGTCACACATGTGCGAGTTTGCATGAAATTTTTTAAGATGAAGGGTTTGCAGACTGTGTGTGTCTGTTGGTATACAAGTAGAGTATAAAATGAAATCAAAATACGGTAAATGGTTAAAGCTATCAACTTTAATAAGCGCAGTATTATCAGTATCAATAAATATATAAAATCCTCTCTGTTCTCGATGTGTATAGTCAAGGGCAATACGCGTCTTCAGATCTAACGGTTGTACACACATACACTCTGTTTCATATAAGTTTGGATAAATTTGACAGCAACTTATGGGCAATAATTTTCAGTATTTTGTGATGTGTAACACAATGCAAGACATTTTTTTAGCTCTAAAATGAACCTGAGATGTCGATTTCAGCATTTTTACTGCAAAGTTCTACTTGTGTAGTGACACAAATAACAAAATATTACAAATGATTGCCCATAAGTTGCTGTCAAAATTATCCGAACTTATATGAAATGGAGTATAATATATAACCATAACTCACATATTTTCTCTCACATTACAGATATCAACAATGAACACACACACACAAAAAAAAGACAAACAAATGTCGTCGCCATGGAGGTAGGAATAAAATAGTTAATACTACAAGCTCCAAGCATGTGCCATTAATTTCGTATCTACGCATTTTTTTACACGAATTTACACATTGCTAAGTCTGAAATAAATAGTTTTTAAATTCAAATCCAGTTAAATTTTTGTATGTTTTTTTCTTCTGCCAAGGAACGCATCCCCAAATTTTTTGGCACAATTAAACAAATTCTTCCGTCCCCCCCCTCCCAACCAGTTAAGTGTGCCATAATTTCCCATACAGTGTATATAGTTGGAAAAATTTCCAGTACTATTTAGGAATCTTTCTTGCTTCAGCTAGTAAACAGAGTAATTTGATTGACATTGTTCATTCTTCACAAGTCTGGTAATGCCAGTTTCATACATGTGTTTCCTACGAATACACGGGAACTCTACTATTGTTGCATGGGAAACAAATTTACCATACCTGAGGACATAAAAAAAATTCGCGTTTACGTTTAGGCACAAGTTAGAATCCAAAGAATGTGACTTTTGCAACTGGCAACAGGCTAATGTGGCACCTCCTGGAAGACACTGAACCCATTATAAACAAGCCGCTGAACACAGGGCAACCAGTCACGTGGTATCACTGTGTTAGCGAGCAGCCAACGGGCACCTATTGTCAGTATGAGCACACATTTATTCTTGAAATCTAGTCTATAGGTCAATGAGCACGGTTGATTTTTCTGTCTCTAACCATATACTCTGTTTCACATACATTTGGTAAAATTTGACATCTATTTACGGGCAATAACGTTTTATATTTTGTGATTTGTGGCACACTGCAAGGCATTTCTAGTTCTAAAATGATCCGAGAATGCCCATTTTACCATTTATTCTGCAAACTTTGTCTTGCATTGTGCTACAAATCACGAAATATTAAAATAATATTGCCCATAAGTAGCTGCCAAATTTTACCACACTGTATGAAATTGAGTAAACCTAGAGATGATGGTTCATCACTGGAAAACTTTACTGTTTTTCTGGGTTTCAACGCACGTTTAGGTTAACAAAAGATTACTGGCTTTCGCTTGTACTTGGAGCTGTTACCATGTTTGACTGAGCCAATAAGAATCCCGCTATTGTAATATTTAATAGCTGCTATTGGTCCGCAGAGAGATACGTTGTTCAGACGTATATAACCCAATCACACATGTTGCAAGAAGCTGCAGTGTTTTCAAGGGTATGTTGGTACAAAACGTTATCGCGATATAAAATCATCTCTTTCCATACCTACTGCTTTCACGATAGTTACTTATTTATTCCCAAACGAGAGCAGATACCGAAAAACTATTGCAGAGTTTTGTTAAAATTGTTATTACAGTGCATTATAATTTTTCTAGACAAAAAAATATATTTCGCTAGTTTATTCATTAATAGGAGTTTCCTTAATTATATAATTGTGCATTTTGTCTTGAAAAATTAGTTATCATTAGAGCCCCGGAAATTTCGCGGATTCAACTGAGGAGAGGTTGGATTTCTAAGTCATGTATATGTTGGAAACTTTTTCGATCAGGTCATTGTTTAGTAAACGTGACCTTGAGGACTCCGAACCAATGGTGGACATGCATAAAAACACTCAAGGACTCCCGCGCTACATCGTCAAATGTTCAAATGCTCACTCATTGTAGCAGCAACCATGAACGAGTAGCTGAGGACAGAGTGTACACAGGACTGTGCAGTCTAGTCTGCAGGTCGTTTAACCCGCGAAATATCCGGGACTCTAGTTATCATACTATCAACAATTTAAAAGAAAGCTGTGCAACAGTTTTTCGATTTATACCCTCGTTTAGGATTTAAAAGAAATAATCATCGTGCAAGAAGAGGAATTGATGGATCATTGCCCTAACATTCCTATACATTGGTGAGCTACATTTACAAAAAGTTATTCAAAAATGCAGGTTCGAGCCTTCACCGTTGATAAATAGAGACCGGAAAAATTCGCGGGTTCACTGACATGTAGGCTAGCTTGCAAGAACATTTGTGAACTGAAGCAGACATCAGATGCTCATTAGTTGCTTGCTGTTAAGGTGATATATAGGTAGGGATAGGAATATTTCGCGAGTTCAGCGACCAACATGCTAGAATCCATTATCTTGTGTATACCGAAGTCCTAACATTTGTCCATCACCTGCTACTCATTCCGACAGCAGACAATGAACGAATAGACGGGGCTTGAGTATGCATAGGACATAGGATTCTAGCCTGCAGGTAATTGAACTCGCGAATTTTTCTTAGTCCTATATATAGGGAACCTGTTGTTTCGCGCATATAATGTTGCCCCAGTTTGTATCAGTGCTTTACGTGCACATCTACAATTCTGCTTCATGGTTATTGGCAGCGTGTCTATGTGAAAAGCAGTATCTCATTTGACTGAACCAATTACAATAACGTTCCTGCAACACCTCACGTCTGTGATTTGCCGGTAGAATCCCAAGGCTCGTGAGGGTTAAAATATCCAATCACTGACCACGAAGCAGAACTGCAGATGTGCACGTAAGGCACGGAAACAAAGTGAGGCAAAATTCTACTCGCGATAAACAAGGGTCCCTAGTGATATACGTATGTGTGTATTAGTTACATACCCATGATTGGCTCAGAAACTTCTAGGAGGTGTCAAATAAGTCAGTGGCCAATAGTGAAAGTGGCGAAAACTTACAGTTGATGGAATTTTAGCTTGTGCCCAAATGAAAACGGGAATTTTTCAGGTGTCTACTGATAAATCAGACACTTTCAGTTTATAGTAGGAAACCGCAAGGAATGTTTGTCTTGCAAGTTAAAGTGAGAGAGAGAGCCTGAGGAGAGTGAGTGTAAGATCTCACCGGGCGGGCGCCGTGTCGCCGGTGAAGGTCGCAGTCTTCTTGGGCGGCGAGCGAGAGGGGAAAGTGACGCCCGGACGGCTAGCAGGCGCGAGAAAGGCAGGTCCAGCGCTGGATGCTGCGGGACAGGCATCTTACTGCGCCAGGAAGACAGCCAGCAGCCGCCTGCCACTTTAGTCTACCTCACACAAGAATTACATTTCTTGGCAGTTCCGAAGTCTGTCACGTGTGTAAAGTTCTACAGAAAACTGCTTTTCGTTTTGTCCTACTGTACAGTTCGAGAGCCAGCTGAGTGTGTTAGGGCACAAATCAGTCTTGAGAGAGAAAAGCACTGCTTATTCCTTGGTAACCACGGTCGTAGAAGAACAGGTCTGGACACTCGCCTATCTACCAATGTATTTTGCTTGACTCCCTTGTTCTTTGGCTGTAGTTCGTCCAGTTACCGAGAATGTCGTACTTTTTGGCGCTGTTTCCCGGGCGGTCGGACTCAAACTCCGTCCACTTTTTTCCATGGTTGAATTTATAAAGTAAATAAAGATTGCTGGAGCCTTTTCTTAAATTTGTGAACGAAGAAAGTATTTAATAAATTGATAAAAAATACGTTTTGATAAATTGTTTATCTTAGTGGGGAGGAAGTGGGCGGAGTTTGAGCCGACCGCCCTAACAGCAGCGCCAAAAACCTATAGCATTGTCGTGAACTTAGTGAACTACAGCCAAACAACAAGGGGGTCAATTTTCCAGGCGAGTGTCCAGACCTGTTCTTCTGCGGCCGTGATGGTAACACCTGTAAAAAGCACTGCCAACACAACTGTCAAAAAATTGAATTCTTGCACGAGACAGACTACATGAGCCGACTGCACAGTCCTACTGAGTCAAATCTAAGGACTCTCCGAGTGAAATGTGCGATATTTTCATTGCAGAGACGACAAGTGACTAGAAACTAACGAACAACTTAGGAATTCTTGAGATGTCGTCTGACCTTCCTTAAGATTTCCTAAAGCTGCAAATCAATGATGGCGCCCGAAAATAGAGGTTAGAATGATGCATGAGGGAGAATTTGTATTTTACTTATTTGGCTTATTTTATCGTGGTGCAGTTAAGGCAAGATTGTTTTCTCTACCACTGAACCACACACTGACACTTGCATCAAAACACAAAGAGAGAGAGAGAAAAAAAAGAGTGAAAATGAACTTTGCCGTCATAAGCTAATAATTATGTATAAAACAAACATTGAACCAAAAACATACAAACACACATACGTGCGCAGGCGCGCGCACGCACACACACACAAACAAAAGTTGTTACTACAAATTGAAAACGGATTAAGGCTCGGTTTCAGTCGCCATATTGAATGTTATTATTTTTCGCTTTTTTTGGAATTCTGAGAAGAAAAATCTTAAATATGCGATTATACCTCAGATTCTATTTACATTTCGCTACAGTAGAAACCTTGCGATTTAGCTGTCAACTTATAATTATGCCGTAATTTGTCGGGCAAATTTTTTGTATTCATAATTTGCCAGACAAATTGCGGCGTAACTATAAGTTAACAGCTAAATGGCAAGGTCTGTACTGTAGCCAAACCTTATATAGAATTGGAGGTATAATCGCATATTTAACATGTTTCTTCTCAGAATTCCAAAAAAAGCGAAAAATAATAAAATTCAATACAGCGTCTGAAACCGAGCCTTAATGAATTAAATACTATGCAATCACTTGTGAGCAAGCCGGAGCAAATGTTTACGAACAGAGCCTTTAAAAGTTGCGAGTGACTCTACTTGCGTATTTCGCTCTTCTAAACTGTTCCAGAGTCAGCAGCTGCTGGTAAAGAATGAACCAGGAAATAAGTTCAATAAATAATCGTTAAGTTCATTAGCTCTCAGGCTTGCATTGGTAACCGAGCTAGGTATTTACATGCATCCCCAACAGATTTAAGTAGATTCCACATCTTACGTGGCTGTCAACTATGAATTGTCAACGAGTGTGCATAACAGACTGACTGCAGTTATTTCTTAATTTGTTGTAACTTTCGAATAGTTCTACCTGTACAGGAGGATTTCGTTTTTTCGCCGAATGATATCTTCTAAACGCATAGTCTCGCTGTGAGGATAAGTATATCAACAGTCATCCCAGGAGTGACGTCAAGTCACACGTTTAGTGACAAGGGGAGCGTGTC
Organism: Medauroidea extradentata; assembly: GCA_003012365.1. NCBI lineage: Eukaryota > Metazoa > Arthropoda > Insecta > Phasmatodea > Phasmatidae > Medauroidea > Medauroidea extradentata. Next base: position 69,700 of record PNEQ01048043.1, read on the forward strand.
GATCATACAGTGAAATTATTACATCATTAAAATTTGCTATAGTTTTTCGCCCACAGTGTGCAGCGATTTGATGCTGTTTCCAATCGAATGCATTTGCTTCGTTAATCAACACATAAATGTCAATGTTTTTACGTTCTCTGTAAGAAACAAACATTGGATCGAAAGATGGTACGCGCAATGAATATGACATATGAATTAAATCATGTTATGAGAGTCCCAGTGTCGGTATTTGTCCGTGACTAACTACTTGATCAATATCAGAAGCAATTAAAAGATCAAGCCATGCACTAGTATTTGCAGTATGATGTGTACCATTCTGAGGACATACGGATAAGTTAAGTGAGGATAACATTGACTGTTTGTATTTCGCTTCGGCACTCATAGAAAGAAAATTAGTATTAAAGTCACCAGCAAGAATAATATGTTTGTAATCATATACAAGTGATGTAATAGCAACCTCGAAGTCAAATATAGAGTCGGCCTGGAAGGAGGGGGCAACTTACAAATAACACCTAATAGTATTCTTATCGTTAACACTACAACGTCGATCAACAAAAGTGCAGCATGTGTATTGTACTCACTAATATTTTGAAGAATATTCTTTTTTTTTTATTTATTGGTAATATTTTAGAGGAGTAACATATCCATGAGATAAAAGAAAGACCACACTGGTAGGACATATCTACGGCATAGTTTATATTCAATGTGCGTAAGAGCGTGGTCTACCGCAATTTTCATCATCATTATTTTATTTTGTATTTGTATCAGATATTTTTTTCTTGTTTTAGACACAAAATGTGACTAAATTTGGCTCTTATTATTTTTATTTATCTCTCATAGTTTTCGCGTAATGGCTTGTTAAAGTCATATTTTTCATGTTTCCGTCGCTTTTGACGCCATCACGCGCGGGTAGGCGGCGCCCTTAAGAGATTGTTCTTCAGATCTTCGTTTTCGAGTAAAACATTCTGCTCATAACGTTCATAAAACATTTTTCCTCAGGTTGCTGGTTTTTGATCTCTGTAAATTGGCTTCTAGAAACATACAGTTTTAAACTGATGATTTTAGCGTTGAATCATGAACTATCTCCTCTTAAGGGCGTTGCCGTACTAGTGCTCGAAACAAGAAGAATTTTTAGTGTCGCATCGTGGCCGTCTTGTCGCTACTATCGCGCCAATGTGATTCCGGCATAAGATAAGTGTTGCAGAATAATTTTGACCAATCACTGGCTCTAGTCACACACGGTTGAACTTACCTTGCGGCCCCTCTCAACCCTTGACCTAAGTCACCCTTCTCGAAGGTGATCGGTACTCGGTCGCCGACGGGCGAGAACGCGAGGCAGTAGCGAAATCTCATTAAAGCGGTGCCGGCGGGTCCTTGTGTTTGCTTCATTAGCGCAGACCTCTCGCTGTGTATACCTCTCGCTTCCCCTCTCCTGCCTCTTCAAGATATACTAACCCCCCTCCTCTTCCACAAAAACTACATCGGGATGATGAGATGAACCTTTGTTTTCACTCGCCGCGATCTCCCGCTGTTCAACCCCTCCTACACTTCTAACCCCTCTACCCCTTCACCATCTCCCTCTTTGATTCACCGCTCCTTCTCCAGTCCGCGAAATCATCTGAAGATCAGGGGCCGCGACCGCCTCGCACCTAAGACATTCGGGCTCGATCCCCGGCGGGGTCGGACCCGGATTTTTCGCATTAGAGAATCGTGCCGGACGTTGTCGCTGGCCTGCGGGTTTTCTAGGGGATCTCCAGTTTACCCCGACGCTCTCATTCCAGTGCTTCTCCATCGTAGGGCGTCATTTCATGTCATACTTCGAGGAAAGTGCTTCCGTTCTTAAACTCCGCATTCGGCATGCGACACCCTGGCCTCTGGTAACACGCTTTTACGGTATTTATTATTACGTGAAGAACACAAACAACCATGTTGTGCGTGAACATCTAGCACCATGACACTTGATAAATTGGAAGACAAAACTATTTTACTACAAGCATTAAAACTCAAACAAGAAAACATAAAAAAAAATTACTTATAAGGGTTTCTTCTCCTAGTGTTGCCCATTACAATCCATACAGTATAAGTTTGCCTGGTTTTGACATTTCTCTTCTGAGAAATGTGTCACGCAGCTTCAATGTGTGAACCTTTAAAACCGTCCTGACTTTTTGGGAAAACAGCGTTTCTGCAATAGTGTTTACACACACTCTTCTCTATAGTGTTTACACACACTCTTCTCTATAGTGTTTACATACACTCTTCTCTATAGTGTTTACACACACTCTTCTCTATAGTGTTTACATACACTCTTCTCTATAGTGTTTACACACACTCTTCTCTATAGTGTTTACATACACTCTTCTCTATAGTGTTTACACACACTCTTCTCTATAGTGTTTACACACACTCTTCTCTATAGTGTTTACACACACTCTTCTCTATAGTGTTTACACACACTCTTCTCTATAGTGTTTACATACACTCTTCTCTATAGTGTTTACACACACTCTTCTCTATAGTGTTTACATACACTCTTCTCAGAAGAGAAATGCCACCAACTGAAAGACGCTTTTCTCAGAAAACAATGTCATAAATTTTTTTGTAAATGGTACACTGAGGAAAGAAGTATTATTTTGTGAACTATTATTTTGTTAAATTAGGGACAGCTAGGGTTCTAAAATTTACAGAAAAACTGGCGAAAGGAAAAAAACTAGGAAAAAATCAGTTTTTCTCTAATTTTATGGAAAAATTGTGAAGACATTTCTTTAAAATAATTGTGAAATTATACTAAACCTGTGGTGGCTAAATAATATATAGTAACGTATGTAAGGTAATTAAAATAATGAGAAAAGCCGAGAATTGGCCTGTTTGAATCGTTCTGAACGTTTACTTACTAGCAAGGTGTAGGAATGCGGCAAGAAGAATAACATAAAAAATTACAGTTTTAAGATAAGGGGAACTACAGAAGCGTCACATTACTGTAATTTGAGTAACTTGTTTACTAGTAATCAGGAGCACACACACCATCCAAAGTCATTACTGAACACCTGGCAAACAGCAATCAGTGTCACATTGCACATGTCAATTAGCCTATGTGTCTGAAAAAAAATCCGCAAATCATAAAGTTGATGGACTTAAAACAACAGCAATGTTCACCACTTAGCCAGTTTATAAAAGCAGTAAGATAATTAATTGTTATCTAAGTGTGTCACTTGTGGATTTGAACTACAAAGGGTTTTTTGTTGTAATCGAAACTGTTTTCCTGACAGAGATTGTAAGTTCAGTATGAGTAGGTATTTTACAAATATTTCTGGTTTCTTCATGTGCATATTGTTTATCTTACTGTACAAACTTTATTGTTGTTATTTTTTAAACTTTGTGTTACATTTACTGATATTTTCATTTTCGTGGTACTGGTAGGGTACTATGTATATCGGCAAGTAGGCCCAAATGTAAATATATTTAACATCCAGATTTGTAATTCAGAACTTGTCAGATTATATATATATATATATATATATATATATATATTTCAATTTTCCTTAATTTTTCACCTTGATGGAAAAATCCTGTTTTTTCCTATTTTTACAAAGGATAAAAACAAAATTTCCCTGATTTTTCCCCAATTTTTCGGTTTTTTTTATTTTTTTATTTTTTTTTTTTTTTTTTTTTTTTTTTTTTTTTTTTTTTTTTTTTTTTTTTTTTTTTTTT
>PNEQ01048044.1:0-35879 GCA_003012365.1 Medauroidea extradentata
TGGTCAGTGATTGGAAGTTTTTAACTTTCCGCGTCTCGGGGTCCTACCCGCAAATCACGGACGTGTGGTGTCGCGGTAACATTGTTCTGGTTGGTGCAGTCAAATGAGTCACGCCTCTGCCCTATTATATTCTGCCAATAACCACGAACCATAGTTGCCGGTGTGCACGTAAGGCATTGAAACAAGTCGTTGCAGAATTTTTTTTTTACCAAAAATCAGTGGCTCTACATACACTTTAAAATGTTCTAAACTAATATTGTCATCGCTGCTTCGATGGATGGTAGTCAGTGTGTATTTACAATGAAGCCAAGAGTAGTCATTTGACGTAGTTTATAAGGAAGCAGAGGGGTTGTCGCTCTACATTTTAATTCTAGTAATATTTTTTTATATATTTTTACGAGAGATGGTTTACAAATTTTTTTTTCCTCTTTCATAATTTCAGTATATCTGCATGTCAAGTCTAAATTTGCATAAAACGGTTTTATACAAGAAATGGAATAACTAACTCGAAGAACAGTCCAAAAAATGTAAAAAAAAAACTGAATTTTTTTTATTTTTTAAGAAACGGCTTATTTTAAAATAAAAACCTTGCCAGTTTTCTACATTTTTAATATAAAAAATATTTGTATGCGGTTTTAATCATCGTTACGTTGCCCGTGACTCTGTTTTTAGAGTGTATTATTTCATTTCACTAAGTCAGTTGGTTTTCCTTTCTAGTATAAATCCGTGTAACCGAAATTTGAGCTTTGATAAGCCACTATATAAGAACTATGGAACCTAAGAAAATTTAATTCCTGTAAAAAATAGGTTAGTGATGTATGTCTACAAAACAAATCATAGCTCGTACAATCATAAAAAATATTAAAACAATTTAAAATTTTGGTTAACCCCTCGCTCTTAAGCCACATCATGGCGCTGAGGATTTTTGAGGTTATGGACTCAAGTGTTGATGCACCTCTAAATAATAAAATCATCTCAGAGTGTAATGCAAATAAGCTATGTAACTTACGAAGTTGATCAACCATACATTTGCTTGTACCATGGACATTATAACGAACTTGTAATGTGAGTGGTTGACGGACATGATGTGTCACCAAAACCAGCGGCTTCGCTTAGCTCCCAAGCGTTTACATAGGCATACTCGCCCCCTGATGTTTATAAGTTCAGAATTTGGTTTAGGTTATACAGCGTTTTTTTAAATAAGTTTACTTAACTATGTTCGATTTTAGCATGTTGTCACATCGCAACCAAAGTCGTTCAGATCGCGATACTTTCGTACTTATCTATTAAGATTTTTTTAATTACATCAGAACATGAACCCTCTATCTGTGTACATTGACTTTATTAACTATAGGTGCTGCAAGGTAAGTTCGACTTTTTGTAAACGTAACTGTTGCAAAAATGGCACTGAAAATATCACATTTAGTATTATTACTGGATTTTTATTTAAAATTAAACAACAGAAGGCATTGTCTGTGGTGTAAAACAATTGCAAAGTGGTAAAGGTAAAACTTTCTGTGCCAATTGTAAAAACGTTCATTTATGGAAGGTTGAATTTACCATGCGGCAACTATGGTTGATTTCAAGAATATATTGCTACGAAGATGGTAGACAGAACGGTATAAAATATTAAACTGGCACATATATTATAAATTCATTAAAGTACTTTTTGATTCTACTGTAGGGACAGGAAAATTTCGCGAATTCAATGCCGTGTAGGCTAGATGTACTATGCATACTCAGTCCTCGACTATTTGTCCACTAGCTGCTACTCAGTGGAACAACAGACAATGAACAAATAGACGGGGCTTGAGTATTCATAGTACAGTGGATTCTAGCCTGCAGGTCATTGAAATCGCAAAATTTTCCTGTCCCTACTTATTTAATAAAGTGGTGTTGTGCTACCAGCATTTTAATACGGTAACCACGAAGAACGGGAGGCTCCACAATTATATTTGTTGTTTGTAAAAATTACGTTCATTTTAGTCAGTAAGATTTATGCTAACATTACATTTATAATTATATCACATTCTTTAACTAGACGTGTTTAACTATGACCATAGGCGCCCCCGTGGGGGGGAGCAATTGTGGCACATGCCCCCTCCCCTCCCCACTCACAACGGTGCGAAGGTTTTTTTTTTTATAAATTTATATGTGTACTTTTAGTACAGTACAGTAGCACATGAACATTTCATGTGTGTTGAGAGGTTATTTCAAGCGAAGTGTGTTCACATGTTTCTGAACCGGTATGCTGTAATGTAAGAGCTTTGTCGATATTCAACTGCCTGCAGTTTGAAGAATTTGTTATTTATTAGATCTTGTGTTCTCCTTAAGGAGGATGGAGCGCCAAAGCAAAGAATTATCACAATTTTCGACAAAATATTTTTCCTTCGCTTATTATATAAAGTCAAGGCTCGACAATCCGTAGATTACACTTTTGTAGGTACACCTTCTTACTTTATTACATAGTCACAGACTTTTTTTTAACACTGATGGCAGATAGAAAAATGTCTCTTTTTTTCCTATCTGCCATCAGTGCTTAAAAATGAGACAGTATATGACTATGTAGTTGTACAAAAGTGTAATTTCTGGATTGTCAAACCTTGATTTTTGATAAGAATTGAGTGGAAAAAGTTATGTCGAAAATTGTGAAAATTCACTGTTTTGGTGTTCCATTCCCGTAAAGGGCGCCGCCTACCAGCGCGCGAGAGGCTCAAAAGCGACGGAGCAGTAAGGAAGGTCGAATTTGAAGCCCACATCAATGGACGACTTGAAAGGAGGCGGAGCTTCAGTCAGGTGTGGGAAACAATTCCTATCTCCGTGGATACCGCAGCCGAATATAACCTTCATTTAGTTGTTTGGCGTCAAATGTACCGGACGAGATGTACGTCAAGAAAATTGATTATTTGTTTGGAATTTGCCGTTGTTTCAGGTAAACATTAATCTTATGTATTTGCGTATCTAAGCCATTAAGTAGAAACAACTGTTTTTTACCCTTGCGTGCAAATCTATGAATGCGCAACATTTTTGCTTTCTGCAACTACCAACGAACAAATCAGTATGTTTGTGAACAAGCTGTGTTTCCCACAGAACTTTTCCCCTGCGTTGACGTCAGGGGGCGTGTGCTTCAAGTCGTCCATTGCTACGTCGCCTCAACGAGCAAGCGCTGAATTAGCGTGCAATGTTCCCGCCGAACGGTTGTTACTATGGGACATTAATAGAGACCTGAAATATTCGCGTTTTCTTGTGGCCCCAAGCTACAACTACAGCAACTGTAAGTTCGTGCCAGTTTCGCAATTGGCCCGTGACTTATTTGACACTTCCTGGATGTCGCTTAGCCAATAGCACAGAAGCTACTAAATGCAGGTTCATATCACTGCATCATCGAGCAGCCAGTGAGCAGATAATGTCTGCTTGAATACACAGATGTTCTTGGAGGCTAACCTACACGTCAGTGAACCCGCGAATTTTTACGGTCCCAAGACATTAAGCGGTGACCATATAATTTTATTGGTGAAAAGTCTGCAACTAAGTTCAGTGCACTTCTCAATCTGAGTTTCACATACATCCGGTTAGTACATTTTTAATTACGGTAGATTGAAAAGGCCGTTTTTAGCCATGTTGGAGGGCTTAGAAACGATGTTTAATGAGCGTGGCGTCTTAACAATGAGGTTCCGACCGTATCTGAAATTTTTCTTTTCGTACGTTGGCACAACTTCGTAGAAATAACCTGTTTAACGAACTCGCTGCAACGCATTTGAAGCGTGCGTTGGGGGCGGCCGCTTTAAGAGTGCGTAGTAGATAGATAAACGTTGAAAACATCAATTGATTTCTACGTTTTTTTCGAAGCCGATATGGATAAAATACTCAATGACAATCCTAGATAATGGTATTTGCCAACTTTATGAGAAAATATTTATCCAGAATTACTAATTCGTTACGCGTGATCTCTTGCGCCGCAGTTAAATGCACGAAGTTCCGGCGTCAGAGATTGTGCCTCAGAAGTTCTTAACACCGAAAACTATTTTGTTTAAGACGTTGGCTAAAACTATTGTCTAGGATTGCTATTGTTTAATTTTCGCACATTGACTTCAAGAAACCTACTGTTATAGATTAATGCTTTTAACGTTGAATTATGTACCACGCCCTCTTAAGCCAAAATCCTGGATGCGCCCATTATTATGGATACTTGAAGGTGTTCATATGAACGTGTATAGTGTGTCGTGTGACCACGGCCTTAGAGTGGACAGCGCAAGTAATACAGACCTTTGTGTTTTTGTCACTCCTTGAGTCATCACACGCGTCAGTGGTCTTTTCTCCTGCCTTCCTGTAACGGGGGGACGCCGACACAACACAGGTTCTTTTGCAGAAGACACCGGTAGCATGCTCTCCACAGTCCCTCCCATCCGTCCAGAAGTCGATGTCGCTCCTCCCTGATGAAGAGTGCCGACGGGCCGAAAAGGAGCCCGAAGAGTAATTGCCTGCTCCCGCGAGGAACGTATCGTTTGTTAAGGACGTGAGCGGATGACAGCTGTCGCTGCGTCTTGGGTCTACCCCGCGCGGTCGTTTGTCATACGCGATGTTTAAGCTTGTCTTGTCCCGTAGGGGGCCAACTACCCCCCTTCCATCTCCTCCAACCCCTCTCCACTTCTATTCAAATCCTCACGCCGCCACCAACAATTGTCATACGACGGCACAAGCTAATAGTGTAGAGCTTCCAGTAGATTAAAATAGTAAGGCTGCGTTCACAATTAATAAAATAACAGTAAGCATAGAACATAGGTCATACGCACAAGAACTGATTTCCATTTATTCGTACATATTGATTCACAAGTCCTCTTAGAAATTGGTCGTTTTGCATTTATTGTGCTAACACCTAGGTCAGCGACCAATCAGAGCAAATAATTTACTGAATATTTGCCATGTTGGTTTAACCTTCAAATTACTCGAGGATAAAACACAATGAGAATAATAAATTTTTATGTTAAAAACTATGTGTCCGTGCTTTGAATACTGTTTTACAGAATGCAGTTCATTTGGGCTTTGTTTCCATACTTCGTATTATCTCCAAATACGTCTCCATTATATGTTAAAATGGCCGTTGGATGTATTCCACGTAGCAACAAATGCTTCATATTCGCCGAAAAATTGACATTGGCTAAACATTACGGCAAGACTTCAGTGTGAATGTGAACTAATGTTGCATAAGGCTTCTTGTGGTGCACAGCTTCTACGGTTATATTGTACCGTATGTCCTGTGCTTATGTTTTTTTGTATTGTGAACCAACCTACGCTTCAAGTACGTTGTATCGAGTTACGACTATGGTCTTTTTGACGAAACTATTTTACGCACGTTATATCTCTAGGCTGTATCTACGAAAAGAACACACACTTCAAACTATGTCGCTATATAGTTTCAAAAATTCGGCACGTTTATTAGAAACGTCATTTTCTGGCCACTCAAAACGGCCAAAAATGGCTTTTTCAGGCTGCCATATCTGGAAAATTAACAATCGGATTCGAAAATCAAAACTATACAAACAAGCTTCAAACTTTGAACTACGCTGCCCATAAATAAAATAATGTGGTCACCGCTTAAAGTCCCATAGGTAAAAGGAAAATAGTAAATAATTGCACACCATCTGAGGGGCTTGTGCGGGGAGGCGATAACGCATTAGTAATGGAACCATAACTTTCTGTACTTCACGCTAACGGTTAAAAGACCTCCCTAGATAAGCTGCGTTCGTGTGTCTGTGTGAGGCAGGGGCGGTAAGGCTGCCACTAACCGCGTATGTAATGCGTAGACATGCGAAATTCGCGTTATTTTCTGACAGCCTGTTAGACTCCAAGTGACTATAGGCTCGTTCGACGTCTCCCGCTGGCCGATATTGTCGTGACTTGCAGCGGAGAATGCTTACACGGTAGAGAGGCCAATATCTGTAAAGACAGAACACACGTAAATGACAACACATGGCCAATTGAACCGCAGATTATGCTCTGTTATGTATAGGAAAGTGAAGTTTTTCTGCTACCAAAAGATAACGCGAATTTTGCATGTCACTAGATATTTCGCGCGATAAGTTGACTGTTTGCTAGGACTCAATGCAATGCATCCATTTCTCGCGCTTTTCTTCCGTTACTGGTGAATCCCAATTTGATTGGGCGTTACGACTGAACGTCTGTAATTTGTCTGTAAAGAGCTGGACTGTGTCACACAACCACGGTCCAATCATAGAGTAGGACGCTTTACTGATTTTATGAATATTTTGGGCAGAAGAGATTTTCGCGATTTTCCACCATTCCTAATAGCACCGGCTTTAAACCCATTGTTTCATAACTGCGTAAAACAGGTCGTGTGCGGCGTGGCTGCTGATATAGTAGGCCTAATTGTAGAGGACGTGGTTATTAATCAGCGGTGAATGTATTAGTTAAATGTGCGAGATTCTCGAAGAGAATATGCAAAATTTAAAAAAAAAAAAAAAAAAAAAAAAAAAAAAAAAAAAAAAAAAAAAAAAAAAAAAAAAAAAAAAAGGCAATCCTAGACTGTATAGTTTTGCATACACATCTCGTCGCTCTAAACTTACATCAGTGAAAAATTAACCACTTCGGGGAAATTCCAGTAATTTCTGTCAAAAATGAGCAGCTGAAGTTAGTGGAACCATGATAATTGTTTCAGTGACTAAATGTTAGTGACTTAAATGTTATTTTCACCTATTCTTAGTGAATTTCACCATATTGCTATCTGATTTTCTGTGAATTCTACAGGTTCATCAGTCAGAAATAGAGCGTTGACTGGGATTTTAGTGACACTGCTAGAAACCATTGTTTCGGATTTATAACACATATTTAGGATTTTTTATTGCGGTGTAATAAAGTATCCTAAACTAATACGTAACAGGCTAAATATTTGCTCGTAAAGTTGACACGGAAACAGTTATTCAGAGTAACTTTTTTCTTTTACTTTTTTTTAGTTTTGTTGAATTCCAAAAACATGTAGATTTCAATTGACATTTCTTCATTAGTCACTTACTCTGAAGAAAGCGGTTTGTTAAAAACGGTTCGTTAAAATGAACAAACCAGACGTACTATATAATTATTGAGCCAGTGAAATTTAACTGCCGCTTATTTCATTAGCTTCAGTGAAATCGGAGCCTTATAGTTTGTTAAAAATTTTAATTAAGAGACGTATAAAATATATTTAGCGCTGGGTACGTCAGCCTGAGCTGTGTGATATGTGCAAGAGGGGAATAAATTCCCCCGAACCAAGTCACAGTTGGTATTATCTATTAGAGATTTCAGATTGTATTGTACTTGTGAACGAATCTGTTTTCATTCGCTTTCCATTGCAATGAGCTTGGGGAGGCCAGATTAGCGACTATGTTTTCACACTTTCGCCGGACACGTGTGATATTCGTTTCGAAATATCTTCAGTGATCGTAAGTCACGAGTCACATGATAACCAGGGCATGAGATATCACTTGTTTCGACTCTTCAACGTTTTGGAGTGACGGCTTGTTAAACACCAATGCTTGACACGTAAGGTTATGTTTTTAAAATGGCCTTAACGTCTCGTCGTCAGCGAAGTGATAAGATGGGATGGGAACAAAGAAACGTGTCAGCATTCGCTTGGAGCTATTTCGGAAACCATGGAAAACGATAATCAGGGTGACCGAGGGCGGGCATCGAACTCGGGTCCTCCCGAATGCGAGGCCAACGTGTTACCATTGATACGTATCGCTCGGTCAGGAATGGCTCTTGACTTCCAAACGCTACTACTTTATCGATTCAGATATATTACACATTGGGTAAGAGCTTTTGCTAGCTCTTGAAGTTCAACTCTGTACCACGCAGAACTTTTGCCGAAGACTCGCTGATGACAGAATATCGAAATAAAGTAAAAACTGAAGTGGGAAGTATAGCGTGAACTTATTTACGTGGGTGAAAAAGGAGGGGGAGGGAGGTTTGAAGTAGGAAACAAATTTCATCTGCCTTTCATCGCCGGGGCGAGATATTTCCAGAATCCCGGATGTACGAACCGACCGTTCTTTTGCGGAGGAGGTGGTTGGGGAGGTAGGGAGGGGTGGGAACTTCTCTTCTTTCCCGAAACTCGTTCCGGAGAGAGGGCACGGCTGTGCATGTGTATATGTATATACATGGAGAGGCCCACGCGAAACATTGCAAGTTGGGGAGTCAGGAAGCTCCAACGTGGCGTGCTTCTGAGGAGTTGGCAAGCGTGGTAAGGTGGGCAGGAAACAGAGGAGTGCGGGTGGGTTGGTAGGCCCTCTCCCCTGTTCGGCTTCTCAAGGCAGGTGACCCGTAACAGAACTTCGGGCTGGTTCCCTGCTTGCTCCCCTGAGTGAAGTTTCCCTCCCGCATGGAGTTTCAATATTAGTAATGGCCGCGTGTCCGAGGGATGGCCCTCGCCTCGCAGAAAATTTATTACGTCCCTCTTCCCGTCCGGCCAGAGACTGCAGGATCCGGTCACCGCTTATTGAACTTCTCACACACTCTTCTGCCACCCCTCATTTTTTTCCCCACTCCTACCCGAGTGTCTTATGTCAGCACGTAGGGGGCAATCGTTATTCATGCAAACATCTCGAAGGGGAGGAAAAAGCCATTAAAGTTTGGGTTTCCATCACGTGGCTATTCACAGAAAGGTTGAAGACGGTGGGACCTCCATGACTCTCGTAGTCCCCGAACCACATGGTAATTCCGGGGATAAAAGTGAGCCAATCGTCGATTCGACTTTGGCATGGCATAAGGTTGGGTATGATTGCTGAATAGTTTACATCTTTCACACTTTAAAAAATGTTATGTACTTTTACATGGAAAATCCTTGAAATTCATTTGCCAAACAATTCCTTGTAAGTCTACAAATGTTGTGCTGGCAAGGAATTCGAAGTATATGTTGTAAAATTACAAGGTGTAGCCTGGTATTTGTACTTGCCACAAGGGAAAATTAAATTGAAATATTTGTTATATTGTGATCATGAAAATAAACACATTAAAAATCACTATTGAAACTATAATTGAGTGTGATTAATTTCAGAAATAAATTGTCTATGCGACGGGATTCGAACTTGCATCATTGTTTTGTGTGGTCTCTAGACTACGGTAACTTGTACTATATACTATTTGGTCTTTCTGTTTGTATACTTAATGTACAATTCAATGACTTACTTAGCGTTTTTAATTTTGCAGTACTTAATTAATGTAAATATTCACTTTTTCCGGCAAAATGCATACCAGAGAATGTGATTTTGGCATAACAATATAATTTCCAACAATCTCTTGATTTTGGTAAACTATAGAGTTTTCCTTACTCTGGTTTATGGAAAAAAAACCTTTTTATCTTTCAAACAAATTATTTTATCTTGAAAATCTTTGTAATTTTTAAAGGCTTGTAAAAGAACAAAGTAGAGACTTGTTATATTTGAAAAAAAAAAAAAAAAAAAAAAAAAAAAAAAAAAGAAAAAAAAAAAAAAAAAAAAAAAAAAAAAAAAAGATTGCGAGACAGAACGCGTATGCAAATATCACTGGAAAGGTGATTAGTACGCTTTAGTAAGAGCTTCAAGTTAGGATAAGTTTCACACGTAACGGAAATGTAGTAGAACTTTTACATCCACCGTATGAATTTTTAGTGACGTGTGAGATGTTTGAAAACAATTCAGATTTCTTGAAATCGCCTTCATAATGTTTGTTACTGGCGTTTTTACATTAATATTTCACCCCCGGACCTAAATATCACAGTACTTATACAACATTCAGTCATATTCGCATTGGCACGTGATTAAAAGTAATAAAAACACTGCGGGAAGTCACAGGTGTCAGTTGAATTTGTATGAGTGCATATTGAAACCCACGACTATCAATACTATTCGCGAGAACTACGCAAAAATGCACGTAATATTTAGTCGTTGTAGCTGTATGTAATGTTACTAATTTATTATTTAGTATACGGCCGTAAACCTGAATGTATTTAGTCGCTGGATGTCTTACAGACTAAAATAATGGCAACTGATGACTACAATAATAATAATTATTATTATTATTATAAGCAGTTACTGACTAGTAAGTAATTTGAATGACATTATAACCGTGGTATCGTTCTGCAAATTTCACTGGAAATGAGGATAGTCAGTTAATCCAGAAGAAAAGTGGTGGACGGTTTTCTTGTACAATCAACAGATCTAAATGAAATTTCACTAATTTAATTTTAACACCTGAAATGAAATATATTTTATGTCGAATTTTGTTGAGAAGGGAAACAGAGAGTAGCAAACCTAACGCTCCAGAAGACGTACATTGTAAAAAAAAGTCCTAAAATGTTTAGGAAGTAATAAACTTAAACGCAGTACGGAATAGCTACTATACTTCCGCCTTGTAAATATGCAAACTTTTACAATTGTTAAGTCGGGTACCATAAGTATATATTTGACTGTTTTATACTGCTACTATGGACGTCTGAGAAACAATTCTATAATACCAACTTTCTTAGCGCTCGTGTAGGCCTACGCGCGTGTGGCAAATTTACAAACTATTGTTTACAGTGATAATTCATGGGGACGTTGATAAAAGGATTTCCGTAGTTGAGATAAAAGGAAGAACTGTCTGTATGCGCGCTGTCTGTATGCGTACGTGGAGTAGCAACAGTTTACTTTTTTCCCCTGAAAGGAGGCGTGCTGAAAAGAAGATCGAGAGTCTTCCATTATATCAAGTCGTGAAGTCACCCCCTTCAGAGAAGTAAGGTGAGCTGGAACTGGCGAAACTCCAGGCAGGAATCTGGCATTTCGCTTTCCTCGACCATCGCCGCGCGGGAGAAGGGGGAAGCCAGCCCGTGCAGACTTTGCTTTCGCCCGTTTGTCGTCAACATTCAATTATTCCGCTCGCGCGACCGTTTTCCGCGCCTGCTAACCATCAATGTCGCTGCCGAACCGGAGTATTCTCGCTGCGCTCCCCTCCGTAACCCCCCCGACCTTGAATACTAATTTGCCAGATGAGAATGCGACGCGGAGAGCTTCACTCCGCCCCCCGCCGACGAAGGCCTTTTTATGTTTCAGCGTGCAGAAACGGTCCCCCTTTTTTTTCTACTCGTCGTGCTCCTTGTCGACGTGGGCGAGCTGCGAGGGTTCTCGGCTCGCAGAGCTGTCGGGTGGTTGTTTGTGGAGCGCGTCACCATGGCAACCCCGCCGTCGTCGCCTGTCGGCGCTCCGGAAATAGACTCCAAACCGTGTTGTCGGGGAGGGGAAGGGGGTTTGCTCCTGGTGCTGGCGTCGAGGGGCGAGGTTCGCGGCCGATAAGGGGAGGTCGCGTCTGTGTGACCCCACGTGGTGTTGGTGTCGAGCCAGCGCGACCCGACCGTTCTTCCGCGTCCCCGTTTTGTGTCAGAGGAGGCGTGGAACCACTCCCTCGGCGAAGAAGACCCGGCTTCGAATCCCAGCAGGGGCCACCAGGTACGTGTGTTCATCGTCGTTGGCTGACGGGTTTTCACCACGATTGTATTCTAGTGTTGCTCCGCCGTGCTCTCTAGTTTCCACTTTTTTTTTTTTGCGATATTAATTTTTTACGCCTAAACGAGAGCAGATATCGAAAATAAATCTGGCAGTTTTGTTTGAAATCGTCTTCTCAATGTTGGCTAACTTTTTTCAAGGGAGTAAGTACTATTATGGTTTTAGCTAATTATGTAATTAACGAAATTATGGTTAATTGAAATTTTAGTCTAAACCGTATAATTTCTCGGTTTGAAAAAAATTATCTGTAACGCAAAAACCAAACTGCCAGACAAATTTTTGATATCTGCTCTCGTTTAAGCTTAAAAAAATGTTTTTATCGCAAAAAAACAGTAGAAAATAAATAGCATGTGCTTAAAGGGCGCATCCTACCACGCACTTAAAATGCGTCGCAGTGTGTTCGTAAATACGTTTTTTTTTACTAAACTATCCCACATGTTCCCATTGTGTCAATGTATTAAATTAAAGTACATTTCAAATGATGACGGAGAGGTAGTCAGTTTCAAAGCAGCACGTCGGTTATAAAATTCATTTCGGAGCGCCTCAAAATGGCTAAAAACAGCTTTTGCAGCCTGGTATATATAAAAATAATTCTCATACTTCTCACGGGATTCGCGTGAAACTGCTCTAAAAACGTGCAATGGACTTCGCTTAAAACTTTCCATCAATTAAAAGATGGTGTCACCACTGAACGTGTCTTGCGTTAGAGGCGATACCGCGCCAGATGAACCGGTCAACATCGCCCTTGGCACCGTGTTTCACCCACATAAACACACGGTTAGTAGGCCACATAAGTCCTCGCCTACTGGAGGCCAAGAAATGGAATATTTACGGGCGAGACTGGGGCGCGTGACTAGAATAATAATTCCCTTATATGCAGATCAGTAAAATTAGGTGCAGTGTTTTAGCTGTAGTATTTTTTTTTTCTATGGGACTTTCAGATGTGTCCGTATAGTTTTATTTTTTTATGATTATGGAGTTGTGTTCAGGTTAAGAAAGATATTCTTGCAGTCAAGGCCTGGAATACGTCGGTGACAATTATGGTAAGATTCGCTACTTGGAGGGCATTGAAAAAAATTTCATTCAGGAACCTGCGGCATGATGTTATCAACCGTACGTTAATTTGCTGGAAATCGTCAACAAATCAATTATTTAAATACGTAAATATAGTAAATGATATAAACTTCGGTCTCAAATTAAAATTGGTAGTTTTATTAATTAGCTCGTGTTACCATTTTGTTTCCATATAATGTAGTGTTATATCCGTTGACTGAAATTTCTAAGTATCACGGTGTCGTACTGAGGTGAGTTTGTGAAAGCATGTTTTTAAATAGTTACAAACTATTTTTATATTATCTTATTTGTAATTGTAGTGTGGTTTAAAAGTTAGTGGACCTGGCACGTGAGACGTGCTGTAGTGTGGTACGGAAAGTATTTTTTCTTGTGTAACCATTCAAAATGTTTCCAATGCGTTTATCTACGAAAATAAGACACACTTTAAACTGTATCTGTATGATTTTAAAAATGCTCTGCACTAATTAAAAGCATGTTTTCCAAGGTCCTCAAAAGTCCTACAAATTAATTTTTCACGTTGCCGTAGCTGCGAAAGTATAAACTATTATCGTAAAACAAAATCATAGAAACCTGCATTAGACTGTACCTCATACTTTCCACAAATAAAATAACAGTCCCTATGAAAAACGGTTTCTACGAAAACACAGCACGCTAGTTTAGTCATTTTCGCCTATTTGTGATGAGATGTTCGACGGACGTGTTATATTCGACTTATCGCCTTCCCCGTTTCCGTGCTTCGAACGTAAAAAAATTAGCGTTCACTAACTCGTAAGTACATAACTTTGTTCACAAAGTCACTAATGGTATCACATAGCTTCGTATGCATCAGAATATATATGCGGAGCCTATTTATGAATGTAGTTATGCAAAGGGTAGTCAACCCGTTGTCCATATGAACCAAGGTGTTACTAGATCGTATGTATTCTCAAGTATAACAATTAGAGCTGGTGATTTTTGGCGAAAAGAAATATGCAACATTTTGTTTCAATGCCTAATGTGCACGTCTGCAGTTCTGCTTCAAGGTCAGTGATTGAGTGTTTTAACTTTTCACTTGTCTTTGGAAAATCACAGACGTATGGTGTCACAGTGAACCTTATTCTGATTGGTGTAGTGAAATTAAGAGACCTGTATTAACAAGAGAAAAACACGCTGCCGATAACCATGAAGTAAAACTGCTAATATGCGCTTAAGTTAATTTTAAAAAGTGGAAAAATATTTTTATGACAAACTTGCTGCTCAAATTATTACCAATAACAGTCATCAAATATTACAATAGCCGGATTTTTATTGACTCAGTCAAATTGGGTAACTGCTCCTCGTACAAGCGAAAACCAATAATCTTCTGGTAAGCTGAACGTGCAAACAGTCAAGCTTCCCCGCGATAAACCATCATTAGAGATGGTGGTATATAACAAAAAAATGTTTGTGCCAACATACCCTTTGAAACAATGTAGTTTCTTGTGGCATGTATGATTGGTGATATACGTCTGACACAACGTAGCTGTCTGCAGACCAATAATAGGCATGAAATATTACAGTAGCGGGATTATTATTGGCTCAGTCAAATAGGGTAACAGCTCTACGTACAAGGTAATCTTTTCATAATCTGAACGTGCGTTGAAACGCAACAAACTGTCAAGTTTTCCTGCAATAAACCATCATTAGAGATGATGGTTTATCGCAGGAAAACGTGACGGTTTGCTGGATTTCAGCACACGTTCAGGTTACCAGAAGATTACTGGCTTTCGCTTGTACATAGAGCTGTTGCCCTATTTGACTGAGCCAATTAGAATCTCGAAATTGTAATATTTGATGTATGTTATTGGTCTGCAGACAACTACGTTACGTACTACCGAGTCATATATGTTGCAAGAAACTACAGTATTTTCAAGGGTATGTTGGCACAAAACATTTTCACGATACACTGACATCTCTAACCATAATCTCTACCTATTTAACGTTTGTTTGGAAGCGATTATTTTCGCTTGTTCTTGAAGTATTGTTAGAGGTACGTCAATTTCGCGGATTCATCTGGCAGTAGCCTAGATTGTTCAGTCATATACACGCTCTGGATACAGACGATTATTCATTGGCTTACAATATTACAAGCGATAGCTCTATGAATTATTTCCTTGTTTACTACTGGCTTGCAGTAGTCAAATACGTTTCGTGACAGCCGCCAGCTAATCACACACGTGATTATGAAGTATAATTTTTTGGTGATCAACCTGACCTGGAATATATTTGCGAAATTTACGTACCTCTAAGTATTGTCTCAGTGCGCCATCATGTGCGCATGGGTGTGTCCCCATCAGCGAACAAGGAAGCGTCGCGATGTTCCATCGTAGCGTGGTCGTACACGATAAGGAGGGACTGCCTCACATCCCCTCTGCTCTTCCAGCCAAGCGCCGCCAACCGGAAATTAATGCACGGAAGGCGTCATCTCTCCTCAGCCAGACAGCTTGTCGGAGGGTGGGGTTGTCGGGATGCGCCCCACGGCATTCAAAGCCCTTGTCTTGTTGTGGCAGTGCCTTTTCCCTCCCGCGCCATTGAGCGCGAGGCAGACCTAATGTTCTGAGAGACGCCTCCGATCTTCCTTCTTCCTTCTCCTATCTCTCTCCAGCTCTTCTGGTGAGACGCGATAGCTATGTACGCGCGAGGACCGCATGCAAACAAGCATCCTCTGGGGCGGGTGGCCCAGGGTACGTCCTTGCGTCTACACAATCCTCGCTTTCAATGTTGCGATTACAAGTTGTACGTCGTTACAAGTGGCTGACGTTCTAGTAACCACTTCCGTCCACCGCTATTTGAAAAAAGGTCGTGACCTTTTCTGTCGGTTACTTTTAAGGGAGTTAAAATGGTAAAAATGCATAATTTTATATTTGTACGACATAGTAAGCATTACTTAGGTCTGAATTTTTCACTTGTGAAAATGTTTTTAACTCTCATTGAGGCATGTTAAATTCAAAATGTGCAATTTACGGAGATATACAAATAAAGAAAACAATCAATCTTACTCAAATCAGATAATTCACACTGAAATTATATATGATGGCGCGAATGCTAAAACATTAAAAAACATACACAACAAAATCACTTTATAATTTTTTTTAAATTTCAGTAATTGAAAAAAATGGCCCATAATGTCTAATTTAAGAGTTAATTATTTAGGTCGAGTAAGTTTGTTAGTTTTTGTTATTTTTATATTCCCGTTACTGCTAATTTTGACTTTGAAATGCCGTAATGGGAAGACTATTAGAACTATTTCTTTTTTACAGATACAAAATGTAGTGGCACATAATGTCTACGAAATTAACACTCTGTCGTACAAATATAAAATTATACTTTCTTCCCACTTGAGCGCTTGAGGTGGCCGTCTGGTGAAAGGTGTGTTTGTATGCGTGAAGATGAAATAGATGAAGCGCTCCGAGCGACGCTGGCCGGCACTTGTATTGTGATATCGCCTCTACGCCTTAGTCGTAAACGCACGCGAGTTTTGTTCGCCGTAGCATTTTTACTGTGGAACTTTAAGCACTAGCCTTAGCATTTTATTGAATCCGTCATTGTAGCAAAGCCCAATGTAATTGCAAACTTCAATTTCGAAGGAATACAGTACATATATCTTGAGGAACAACCATCTGATAAAGCAATTTTCAGCTAAGTTCGAGGGGTTTAAAATAATGCTTCCAGTGTATGTGGTGTATTGAAAGTTATATTAACAAGTAGATAAACATTTTGGACGCATGTTTACTGGTCTCTGAGAAACGCACGCAGTTCGACCGTCAGTTACGTGACCGCCTGCCCAACCTGTTCAGGGGCGTGCATTAAGGCGCCCGCCTGGTGGCCGTGTGTTTGTGTGAGTGAGGCACGACGCCAAGGGCGATGTTGACCGACTCATCTGGTGCGGTATCGCCTCTACCGCAAGACACTGAAACGGCGTGCAGTGGTATCGTAGATCACTCGCCTGACAGTCACTTTCATTGGTGACCCCGTCTTGTACTGGTGGAAACTTTTAAGCAAAGTCCATTACATGTTCCTAGAGTAGTTTCACACGAATCCCATGAGTAGTTTTTGAGATATAACAGGTTGAAAAAGCTGTTTTTAGCCATTTTGAGGGACTCCGGAATTATTTTTCTAATCGACGTGATGCTTTGCAACGACTCTTTAGTCATCATTTGGAGTGTATTTTCTTTTCGTACATCGACACATTGGACATATATGGATTAGTTTCTTTAAAATAGCGTATTTACGAACACGCTGCAACGCATTTTAAACGCGTGGTAGGTGAGGCCATTAAATCGTATTTTCTTGTGACCAAAAATGGCGAAAATTTGTGATTTGCAGTCCTGTTTAGACATGATAATCTTGGTTCAAATTATTTAATAAAAATTTGTAAAAGGGTACACACCTTTATCTCAAATTTTACGTCACAAAATTTTAGGCTGCAACCTCAGAGCCATTTCGTAGCAGGAATTGTTTCCTATGATCTCCGCCTGCATGTTTCAGTGCTGTAATTTCATATTACGATAGAATTGAAGTGGTGGGAATTTTCTCTGGATTTCGGTGAATTGCCCTTCCAAACATCAAAATGGTAATTTCCTCACCGCATTGGCTTGGTGGTGTTAACTTTGAATGGAAAGTTAATATACAATGCAGTAATTCTCTTTCCTTATTATGTCATTCATTGATATGCACGTGTAAAGTGTCTATTAATCTCTTGAGTATGTGCACTGTTAGGTAACTATTCTTCATATCGGTTGCAAAATTAGTAGTGCATGCTACAATTCGTAAAAAAAAGCCATCGATTTTGCAATGATAGTCTGATTACAGCTCGGAGTGTTACAAGAACAAACCTAAAATATTGACCTTCGTCATTCCTCAAAACATGTAATTTGAATAAATATTGTAGTTTTTATTTTTACTATTTTTCTCGCCGACATACGGTACAGGTACAGTTAATTTCAGTGCAAAGTATTTTCTCACAATGTTGTTGAAAAATCGTAAATCTGATTTGCTTTATTTTCAAATCTAATTACAAAATATTGGTTTAAGTTAGCTTTAGTTCATGCCAAACACTTAGAATTAGAATTGCTTTATTTTTATTAGTCTTCTGGTAAACTTCAGCAGTCAAATGTGTATTTTTTTAGTATTGTTACGATGTTATGAATGCCGATTTGGATTATTTATCCATCCGACTATTTCTCAAAATATCCCTAGTGATATCAATAAAATTTGGCAGATAATTATTTTCTTTACCCAAAATTCTTATGAAATTTTCTAAACTTTTGGTTGCAATTCTTGAACTATTGAAAAGTATAATTTTATATCGAGGTATCTGCAAAAGATTGTAAGTTATTTTTTGTATTTCTTCTCTTTTCAAGCGATTATATTTGAATTTTTCAGACTTCGAGGTATTTGTTAAGTGTATTAATATCGTAACTATTATTTTTAAGGTTGTTTCGTAGCTATATTTTATTTCAAAAATAAAAGCTAATATAGCCTACTGGATTTTACTGCCTGTCCGTGTTACATTTGTGTTACCAACATTACTTTTTACTTGCTCATTGTTATTTGATGTAAAACGAAGAGATTTTATTTGTCGAATTCAACGTTTCCAGTTTAGAAATCCCAGGACCGCATTGCACCATTGATAAACATCAGCTGCTGAACAGTGGTCAAGTTAAACAGGAAATTCTCTTGCAACAAGGAATCACTCTGTGGAAAATTTGCGATTGTTTCGTTGCCGCAAATGTTAACTCAGTAGCAAATGCAATTTCGTTTGCTATCATAGCTTAGCGTTACAGCTGACAAAATAATATTAATAGTGTTTTCCGAGTACTTTTATTATCATTTTCTCGTTTTGGCTCAATAACGCATATGCATACTGTATTACGAAATCATGTTAACAACACTAAAGTAACTTGGGTTCAGTATTTACTGTTTCTGTATGTTAAAAACACGTTGCCAGCATAACTAATAAACCTACATTTCTTATTTTTAGTGCAAATCTAGCCATAAAGTTACATCCGGTCATGAGCATATCAAAGTAGGATGCAGTATCTCAATTTTTATGTCATGCTATCCTATATCACGGTGGAGCTACAACAATAACTGCATAAATCGAAGTTTGGATACTGAAGTTAAAAAATAATTGTTCCATAAATATAATACTACATATTTATTTATTAACGTCATGCCACCTTACATAGTGCCGAACCTACAAGTATAAACCTCCCTGAGTCAAGAATTATATGAATAAATATCAAAATATAAAATAATGCTTGAATTCATTAAATTGTTTCCAATACTTAAAAGAACACCAATTTTTTTTTTAAATTAAGATATTTTTAACGTTAATTTGACACACAAAATAAAACAGAGTTCAAGTAACATTACAGAGTACTACAAGTGTATTGAGTTTAAAATTTAAAAAAATTGTTCCTTGGAAATACTTTGTAATCTATAACTGTGCAAAAATCACAGTAATTTCATAAATCTAAAAATGCCATGAACAATAGGCCTATATATATATATATATATATATATATTTATTTATTTGTTTATTTATTTATATATATAAGCATGCATGTGCATGCATCATACATACATACATACATACATACATACATACATACATACATACATACATGTTAAGTCACGGAAATACTATATGTATGTCGAGTTCTGAAAATAAAAAAATATAATATATTCGTTAGATATCTTGTTTGGTCAAATATTATTTAAAAGGACGATATTTCACAGATGTAAGCACATCATGAACAAAATACATAAAAGTTAAATGACCATTATAAGCACTAAACGAATACTGTCTGAATTAAATCTTAAAAATGGTCCCTCGAGTTATCTGTTGTGTTCAAAAAATCGTAGAAAGGAAACCGTTTTTAAAGGTGAACATGGCATAAAAAAGCACATAAAAGTCAATTTGATATTCGGGTTCAAAGTCTTTTAGGGGGTAAACACACACGAAGACACAGAGACAAAGTAAGGTGTTCTCGTAAACCTAATTGTCCGTCAGAAGTTACGCTTAAAATGATACGAATTTACTGAGTGTACGTATTAAAATGTAAGTGATGTGTTATTAGCTTAATACAAGTTTTTTATTAAGTAAATGGTAGGACATATTACTGACACTACTATAAAGGTAGGGATAAAACTGTTAAGGCGTGTGGTAGCACAAGTTGGCCAGAATTAATGTTCCCAACTTGCAGGACAAAAATAGGCGCACTAAAAGAAAATACTGCTGTAAGGATCATAAAGTTACAAACCTCACTCTTTTTTCCATACTAGTAAGTGAAACTTAGCATTTGTAAAAGTACTTCTGTGTTAGATTTTGTGCTTAGTACAGTATATAATTTGAGCGTGCCCATTCATAACATTAGAATATTAGCGTCTTAACCAGATAACTTTATAATAAATCGCAATGGAGCTTCGAATTTACATTTACAAGAAGTAACAATTATTACGCCAATAAGCTGAAATGACCTTAATGACATTATGAACTCTATTGCCTCAAGCCAATGTGTTTAATGAAGGCCAACTACATAGTCTAAATAACGGTGAAAGGAACTGTTAATATTATAAATATTTTATAAATAAAATAATTATTAACAATATTGATTAAACATGCGTTTTTAAATAAATTAATTTCTGAACAGAATTTTAATAAATACTGTGCATGAGTTTGTAAACATTAGTATTTTAATTTATTTTTCTTACTTTTTTGTGTTATAGAACGCCCCATGATTACGTAGAAAAAATATAATGACACATGTCATACACATATATATCTACATATATATAGCCTACGCTTAGATTATGGTGTGAGTGAGAAAGTTAGGGAAGATAAACAGAACGTGCTGCATAATATTTTGTATATTTAGAAAGGATGGCCTTGGGGGACGAGTTGAAATACACACACTGCCAACTGAATCACTTTTAAACAGGTTTGGATTTTACTGTAGTCGAACACAATGAACATTTAAATATGCACGATATCGGTTACGAGAATAAATGCACGTACCGCGTATTTAAATAAACATTAGTTTAACAGATGTTATTTTCATGGGCCAGCGGCGAGGGCGTTGTCTTGGAGCCGGGGCTTGTGCGGCAGAACCTACTGTCTCCCTCTACTAACAGGGGCCGATGGAATATGCAGATGAGCGCGGTTCGGGGGATCATTCCGGCTCAATTCCGCACGCGTGAATCCGACCCTGCGGCTTACGTGCGCTGGCAGTGGAGAGGGTTGGTAAGGGTAGGTGGGGGGTTGGTATAGGTGATCGGAACATGGCCAGGCATAACATTAAGGTAGCTTCCCCGCAGCGTTTCGTGCTGAGCTGGCTGGCCGCATGCTGACGCAGGAACCCGCGTGAATACACATACGTTTTTCCCCCTTTCTCTCTCTCTCACTCTCCCTCATACGTGTTTACGCCGGGATTCCTGTCGAAATCTCCACCAGATTTGCCAACACGGCAGCAACAGCCGAAAGGCGGAAGCTCGTTTCGCTCGCCGCAAGAGAGCATCGCTTCGAGGCACAATAGACAGAGATTCACAAGCAACGCCATTTTTTTCAGCCGGATGTGGCATTCACAAACGTAGCTGTAGAGGATTTGCCAAGCCTGTGTGTAGGTTTAAATACCAACGTTTATTTGGCCAAAGGTTCGCTGGCTTTGTTTTGCGACTTTTGTGAAATTACTTACAGGCTCTATCTTCTAAGCTAGCAGGCAATAAGTTTATAAATTCTGAAACATTGTTAATGAAATTTGTCATAAGTGTATCAGTTTTAAAGCCACACCGAAAATACCTGTCGTTGATTCCCCATTTTATAAATTAGCGTCGAATGAAGAACTAGAACTCAATCGTCATGTGTAGAAATTACGAAATTTATTCCCACTAAATATGACATGAGCAAGTCCTGTTGACGTATGTGATTTAAAGACTATAAAACGTATTTTATGTTGGTGGTAATAGAAATTAGTTAGATTAAATGGTTATGTACACCATACCATTTTAACCAAATTAGGATTGCTGAACATAAATAACACAAACATAAAATAACATAGAAGATCGTCTTTCTTCCCAGCATTTTATAATATAGTGCCAACATGAAAATTGTGCTATTATCGTATCTCAGAAATAAATCGACCTATTCCCACTGAATTTGTCGATCATGTACTATTCAGCCTGTGTGAATTTTCTTGCCTGTAGTGGTTCATGCTAAAATATTTTCAAACTGGCGACCATATAAATATTTTGGTTTATCATGCCATATATATACCAAACAATTAACCTATTCCAAAAAATCTTCCTATGCTATTACTAACAATCAGTAACACAGATTATGTCCAAAAAAACTTCTTTTGTCACTATTTTGAATTATATTACCACAAGAAAAAGAAGCATTTTACATAACATTTCATTTAAAAAATAGACTGACTTCATGCTAATCTTCAAAACATTTTACAGTAAAGAAGGTCGCGTGAATTTTCAAGTTTTAAACAAGTTCTATGTCAGATTTTTTTTTAATAGTGATCATATATAAGTATTTATGTTAGCTATGCAGTGGTTAAAACGTTTTAGCAAACTTTAAAGTAAATTCTTTACGCTAGCAAGGCTGTGCAGAACTTTTGCCACTATTTCGTATGATTCCTGCCAAATTCTCCATACCAACAGCTGCTGAAAGTCATATTTCACTTGCGTTATTTTAGCGGTTCAGATCATTGTTTTCAAAATATGTTGTGCATGTTACTAGTTACAGCTCTAATAATCTAAGACCGCGATGGACCAATGAGACCATTCGCCTCCCACCAAGGCGATCCGGGTTTGATTCCCGGTGGGGTCGGTCCACGGATTTTTGCAAGTGGGAGGGAGTCGTGCCGGACGATGCCGCTGATCGGCAGGTTTTCTCGGTGATATCCGCTTTCCCCCGCCCCTTCATTCCGGCGCTGCTCCATACTCACCTCATGTCACCCTTCGCCAGCGCTATATACCTCGATGTTAAGCGCTGACGAAAAAATCTCTCACTCTATCTCTCTAATAATCTAACTTTCGAAGAGATATTACCCCATACCGACTGTAAGCACATGTTGAAATATTCAGTTTTAGCGCTTCGCTTATCGAACCGTGTAGGTGGTTGCTGTTTGAACAAAAATATTTTTTTCTGATAATTTCACTATCCTCGTTCTTCGAACTTCGGTTTATTATTACTGTTTTTTTCCTTCAGAATGATTGATAACCATCCGCATGTTTGGCTGGTTCGGTAATTGTAGCGTCATTACATTCTAATTAATTTTTTTAACTCAAAGCTACCTTATAGTATTTTATAAATGCGTAGAGCAGAAATACCGTAGAAGATATTAGACAGTAAAATATATTATATAGTTGTGAAGTACTATTCACCATATTATTTTTACGCAGTGTCGCGCCTATAAATGTATGAAGTTATAGTTTATTGCAAGATAGTTGAGGACCAATCACTCAAAACTGGACATGTCCACAAAAATACGAAAATGAGTTAAACATATATTCTATATAAGGTTGGTGTGTTGCAGACGAATGTAAACTCAGATTTTATTCTAAAATTGCCTGTCCCGTTTGAAAATCAGGCGAAATATTATGGTTTCATTAAAAACCTAATATGTCCACTCCACTGTAGCAATTTTACATTCAAAATAAGGTAACAACACCTGCTATACATTGGATAACGTACAGATACGAAATTTTGCTTGTGATGACTTAAACTAAATTAAACCCAGGTGTGCACATAATATTCATTCAGAACTATGACAGTAACGGTTTCTTTAATTAAATTAGAAACGAAATATAGACTAATTTAACTTTTCTCATAATAATTACCTTAATTTTACAGTAGAAATAACGTGCAACAGTAAAGCTACCATATTTAATTTTTGCTGTTATCGCAACATATAATTTATTTCGCTTTCGTGTAAAATTGGATAATGTGTAAATGTCTGGTTTTGAAAGTTAAGATTTTAAAACTTGCGTGTGTACAGAAATCAAATATAACTATTTTAAAAAATGTATACAAAGAAGCTAAACGGCTTTGTGTAAACTCGTAGAAATTCTGTAAGGGCGCTGTCTTGCTGGAAGTATTTTTAATGTCGAAGGCGTAGAGGCAACAGAGCTTTAAGGACGATCAAAGCATGATCGTCGGATACATCGTAGTCTCTATAGGCGGTTCGGAATAAAGTGAGCACTCAAAAAATCCCTTATGAAGTTCTATTTTCAGCCAATTCTTATCATTCCGCGCGTAACGGCAAACGACGGGGAATATCAAACCTCTCTGGACACATCACTTTATGTTTGCG
The DNA here is from genome assembly GCA_003012365.1 of Medauroidea extradentata. Taxonomy (NCBI): domain Eukaryota; kingdom Metazoa; phylum Arthropoda; class Insecta; order Phasmatodea; family Phasmatidae; genus Medauroidea; species Medauroidea extradentata. The sequence continues at coordinate 23,930 of PNEQ01048044.1, forward strand.
CGCGTAAGACATTTTATGCAGTCAGTATAAATCGATACAGTTTAATAAAAAAGTTTATTGATTATATAAAATACATTTATGTAGATTTCGGTTGAATTTTTTTCCTAACTGTTGTATTTAACTAGGATACGGACGGAACTATATTACGTAATTTCGCTGCCAACCATACAAGCAGTTAGGCAACTATAGTTAATGTAGATTTATATATAGTAACGGCTAGTGATATTTTTCATAGGGAAAATTTCTAGTGCTCACTCTATCCCGAATGACCTATACAGTCGATGGACTGAACTGGCGTACAATATTTTCTTTGTTGGCTTGCCTTTGTTAAACGTTCGTCGACGACACTCTCTCTCTCTCTTGTTACGACGTGAAAAACGAAATGTAAAAACCACTACGTGTTTCCCGCCTTTTAGCAGTGCCACAATTCTTATGAATGAAGGCCGGTGTGAAAGTTTGGCCGGCTAGCGATATATAGGCCTACCTGTCTCCCTCCGGCCCGAAACATGGATGAGGTGAGGTGAGATGCGTGTGAAGCAACTACGGAATGAGTGGGGCTGGGAAACGGGAGTTCCCCGAAAAAACCCATCGGCCAACGGCAACGTCCGCCACGTTTCCCACATGACCTGCACCCACCGAGGATCGAACCCGATCACCGCGGCCTTTTCATGTTACAACGTAATAATAGTAAATTTTAAATGTTTACTGTTTGTCCCTTTGGCACTTAAATGTTCCTCTACAAATTTTCCCATACACTGGTGCAAATTATGTATATAATTGTAACGGATTGTTAAAAAAAAAAAAAAAAAAAAAAAAAAAAAAAAAAAAAAAAAAAAAAAAAAAAAAAAAAAAAAAAAAAAAAAAAAAAAAAAAAAAAAAAAAAAAAAAAAAAAAAAAAAAAAAAAAAAAGACTATACTCTGCTACAAATCTGTATTAATTGGTTTGCAAATCGATGTATATATTAGTCACAAAACATTTGTACTCTTTTTTATAGCAAATAATGTATAGTGTGGTACTGAATTCTTATAAAAATACGTGAATTTAATGGCTACGAAACCTTTTTTAAGTGTAGCCTACATATATTATATAATATCGTTTTCTTGAAACTGAAGTAATCGTTTTACGATATAGAGGGAATGAAATTTCTAAATACATATTTTCTAAATTACTGTGAAACACTGGTACGTCATATTAAACTCGATTTTGAAAATGTTTTTTTTTTTTTTTTAATATACCATGCATAATTTTATGTAAGTTCTACTCGGAGAAGTGTTTCTTGCACACGGTTTTGAAACATCTTTCATTTCAACACGAATAAAGGCTATTTTAACTAAATTTGCATATTAAAATTTAAGCAACAGAAAATTTTTGCAGTATTACAAAAATACAGGCTTGCCCCGCTCATATGCAATTTAAATTGTACTTGTTTGACATTTAGAACATGTTTGACAACAGTTGCGAATCATCTCTGCGTGTTTCATAGTTAAGTACAGTGCTCCATGTGGAGCCGTTCTCCTGCTCGCTTAAAATATATATTTTACGAAATTTCAGTAAATGATAGTCTACATATTGAAATACCTACAAATAATAAAATACGCGAAAACTTTCACATACGCAGAACGGCGCACGGAATATTTATTGATTATTTATTTATTCATATACACGGTGGTTTGTGGTATATCATGGAATCTATTGTTAGACATTATGATATTCGTTTGACATATCACATACATGCATATAGCGTGTTAATGAAAGTATGTTACAAACTTTGTGAGATGATGTCTGGCAAAAAAAAAAAAAAGAGGTAAAGTTATGTAATACAAATTTTTCGTTGGCGCACTTTTTAAGGTTCAAATTTGTATTTGAAAATTGAATTCTAGAACTGAATTTTGTTAATAGATCGTTAAGTAATGTCAATAAAAGAATTAATTTATGGATGTGGTTTATTAGTAACACGATCTACAACCTTTGCAAATAAGGTGTCCAATACAAGTCACGTTTATTACATTGTGGTGTTGGTTACGCCGCACACCGTTTTTTGCCATAGAAATAGTTTCCATTGCATTGTATGGATTTTAAATGCCACGGTTTGTTGCACAAATCCTCAACGATGAAATAAGGTAGCCTTGTCGCAACATCTTCAAGTAAACCGTTTTCGAGAAAATTTAAATAATGACAGGTAGGCAACCCGCGATACACAGTAGATTGGAATGAATGTCACACTAGTTAGTGATGAACTGTTAAGTATTTTGAACGCACAATGTACGTAGAATGCGCAGCTCATAATGTGTACAGTAACATCAAAACAGATACTCGAAAGTCTGGCCACCATCATTAATACAGGCATTGTAACGCTGCTATAAGGACAACTGCAAACGTTGTGACATCATCTGTGGTGGTGTTGGTTGTGATGTTGCACGTTTGGGACCCAAGCCACAGAGGTAATGTATTTGTCCACGGGATCTAAGGGCCGAATTCAAAGACGGCTTTCTATGGTTATCCACTCACCGAATGGCTGTTCTATGAAAAATACTCGGCAGAGAAGTCTTTCGGTGGCTGGTTGACTGTTCAGTGAAAACTGCTCGGCACAGACGTCTTTCAGTGATTGGTTGACCTTTAGATACGACGTCCGGACCCGTTGAAAATGAATGAGCTCTGAAGCTCATTCGAAAGTATATTCCCTTTAAAGTAATCAATACATTACTATTCATATACAACGTTTTCAGTTGTACTTGCAAAGTGTATAAAATATTCTTGCCACTTGGCAGAACCATAATTTTAAAATTCTTGTAAAATTTGTTTGGAAATAAACTTATATAGGTTATAAATAGTTTCGTCCATTGAACAGCCATTCGGTCAGTGGATGTCAATCGAAAGACGTCTCTAAATTCAGATTACATACACACCGTGCGTTGTTGTGTTATAGCGTTGGTAGATGATTTGGAGGTTAGATATCATGTTGGAGAGGTTCTTTTTTTTTTTTTTTTTATTCTTTGAGGATTTAGAAAATGAAATTTCAGTTCCATAAATATGTTTCCAAATTGCAGTTAATTTATTTAATTGTATTGGGATGGAGAATTTGAAGTATAGTTTTCCGTGTTAGCTCAGGTTCTCCTAAAATATAAAAAATATGAAGAAAAAAATCAAGGCATAGACAACGAATGAAGCACTGTAATTACCACCGGCAAGTTACGAAGGAACAGGAGACAAACGACAGTCGAAATAAGATAGGGTGTATTCCCAACACACACTGTACGCAGTTCAAACCAGAGATTGGAGAACTCTGGTTCAAACGAGAAAATGTTGTGCAGTGTTGCCAGACCTGTGCCGAAAGTGGAGGTGAACAGGCTTTCAGCTGGCAGTCACTCGAAAGGCGTTTTTGAAGTACGAGAAGTGAAGAGGCTGCTAGGTGAATGAGAGTTGACAGCTCTTCCGAAGGACGACTCTGAATTCGGCCCTAAGTCGTCTGTGTTCACTGGTGTGCTGGTATTTAGGGGAGTGATGGGGCAAGGTTGGGGGAGGGATGGGGCAAGGCAGAGGCCTAGTCTGTAGGGGTTTGTAGGAGGGGGAGATAAAGGGGACAGCTCCCCAAGGCCCTGATAATCACATTAGTGGGTCCTAATCCCGTCTCTGAGCCGTCGTGTCTCTAGGGTTAAGATGGTGAGGAGGGCGGAAGGAGAAGGGGTTGAAGAGAAGATCGTGCCCTGTTAATTGCCCTCTAATTGGTTTGTTTCGCGTCTGTCGTTTCCTGAGACGTCCGCTCGTGTTTTGTTTTATTTAACTACGAAGCTTGTTTTTTAACGCTACCCCCTCCCTTTTTTTCTCCTTGACAGACAGTTGGAATGAAGTTGGCTTCTTGTTCAGGAAAATGGGTTTAGGTTGGTACAGTAGCTAGAGCACTAGTATCTCACTAAGGCGATCCCGGTTCGATTCCCGGCGGAGTCGTTCCCCGGGTTTTCACACATGGGAATCGTGCAGGTGCAGGACGATGCCGCTGCTCGGCGTTTTTCTCGGAGATCTTCCGTTTCTCCCGCTTCTTGATTCTGGCGCTGCTGCATGCTCACATCATGTCACGCCTCATAGGCGCTTAAGGGCGTTCAAGAAGGGGAATATCGTAATTTTATATTTGTATAAAATAGTGTCAGTTTTGTATACGTTATTTGGGAGTACATTTTTTTCCTTACAAAAAAAATTGCTGAACCAGTTTTCCCATAATGGCAGTTAAAAGTCAAAATTTGCACGTTTTTTAGTTTTTATAAGTCACAAAAACCAAGGAACATAAGTCAATTTAAAAATTTACGCTGTAACTACATGTCAAGGGCTACTGATTGGCGTGTTAAAAAAATCCATTGTAAAATATTTTTGAATTTAAGAAATTTCTGAAATTTAGAATTTTTTTTTCTTGTCGATTTTTTTAGAAATGCAAAAATATTTTGTAATGGATTTAAAATCATATCAAGCAGTAGCCTTTGACACGTACTTTCACTGTGAATTATTTCGTTTCATTGTACTAATTTATTTTCTTAGAGTGTATCAAGTAAAAAGATTGAACATTTTTACTATTATATTATTGTGAGAAAGCTGACTTAGCTAAAATATTTTGTAAAAGCAAAAAGTACTCCGAAGTAACGTTTTCGCAACTAACACTATATCATATAAATACAAAGTTATGATATTCCCCTTCTGAAACGCCCTTAATACGTAGATATTAAGGGGCGACCAAAATCTCTTAACTTATTTTTCGAATAAGCTTATAATAAGATAAATGTCATCAACCAAAAAAATACCTACAATGTGAAAAAAAAAAAAAAAAAAACGTGGGGTACTCACTACGTATTTTTCATATTGATATTACCCTTTGCGAATATTAAAAATATAATAAAACTGTTATCAAGCAACCCCCCAGCCCCCTGCGGACCAAATTTCGCTTTTACAGCAAAGTTAAATTTTTTTGGTCAGTAACTTTATTCTTATATTCGCTTATACTAAATGGTGGATCATCGTACCTCTGTTGAACAAAATATTTATATTTAAATATAAGTTTCAAACTTTTAGTTCATATTGCTACAAAAGCGAATTTTTTTCTGCTATAATTGTATTCACTGTGCTGAGAGCAACAAGGGCTGAGATAGTGTTACGTGATAAGCGACGCGATGTTTCTCTCGTCTCTTGAGCATATTCTGCACATTTCTCCCGGCCCATTCTCCACACTTCCGTAGACCCCGGCACACGGAGGTAACAGTGATCTCTCAGCCAACCCCCTAATTGGTTTCCAGTTTCCTCCGGTTCAGTTTGCGTACCTCGAGGGTTAGAAGTGAAGAGTGGGGCGGGGTTGGCAAGGGGGGAGCGGGAGGAGAAGTCAAAACTGGCTTCGCTCCCGGGGCTCTCCGCTGCGCGGGGTTGCGTTACGCGCTCCTGAGGGCGTATCTGTTTCCCTGCGCGTCTCGTCGGCAGGCGTGATTGCGTCGCTATGTCGAGTTCATTCGCGTACGTCGCCGCAAGGTGAGGTCCAAAACTAAACCTAGAGTAAATCATAATAACGTGTTTTGCAACGCAACGTGTTTGTACGTAGCCTAAACATGTGTTGTAAGAAACAATCCCGTGTGAGCTGCGTGTATACCGAATAAATACTTTTAATATTTCAATGTTTATGTGTGTTTTTGTAAATAGTTGTTTGATACATTGTGCCAGTACTTACAGTTAATTAGTTTAACGGTTTTATGTAGAACATGTTTAATTTACTAGGCGACCTGCTAAAACTCAGTGTTTTTGAGTGACTCTCCGTATATTGTTTCATGTCACATATGATTATTTTTTGGAGTGATTATGTTTTATTTCTAAATTGATATAGTGTAAATTATTTTCGTCTCAGTATTCTTAATTGTTTTTATTTTTTGGCAATTGTAGCATTTGTATGTGAGATATAAGACGTTCAGTGTAAGAGAAAGCAAAATTGTCTTAACAGCGCCACATAAAAATGCATTATTTTATCCACTTATTTGTTCCTCTTGTAATAATTCGCTAATATATATATATTAGCGAATTATTACTAGAGGAATAAATAAGTGGATAAAAATTTGTAAGTAGGTGTTTTTCAGTGTTTTTTTTTTTTTCAAAGCAAACGTATTATTTTTTTTGCTAATTATTAACGTTAATATATTTTACGTTGAAAAGGCTGCATAGTAAAAACGAGTTTTAACGACTGTGTGAAACAGTTTCACGAAATCTGTTCCCTTAAAGAATTTAAAAATTATATTCAAAACAACTGCGTAAACAGGGACACTTTGTGAGACGTCACAAAGAAAATTTATTTTAGTTTTATCACCACACATTCGTGATATCGTTGTCTCTCTTTCCATCACCATCGTCGTATTTTCAAACACTATAACTTTATTGTTGACATAAAAAATTATAACATTTCGCCTTAGCATAAAAAATGCGTAAATGTCCTGTTCGTTCTAAGAAAAACTTACCTAAATTTTATCTGCAGTAGGAAAATGTCAAATAAAACACGGCATCCGGTCAAAAATTTGAAACCAGTTTTTATCATCGCAGTATGCAATTGAAAAAAAAACCATGGGCAGGCATAAAACATTGTTACATTTGCTTCACAAATCAATTGGCCAGTTTAAAAAATAATATTATGCGTCTGTTTGTTAACATGCGCCAACGAAACCGACCAGTTAGCTGCTAATGAACAGTTCAGACAGTGTTGGTTGAACCAACCACGTGCTGTGCTCGACCGACCGTAAAACAACGGAGCCAATCAGCATTTCGAAAGGGCGTACAACAAAAGACTCCTCCTTTCAATTTCGCTACTCGTTTGTAGCCCGCTAAATGCTTTCTGAGCGTGCTTGTTTGTTGGTGTGCGGTTTTTATGTTCGGGTTCGCCACGTGAAGCAACAGCCAGCCAGCTACACAACCCCCTGTCTACAACGGCGTACATTCCATTTCGGAATATGAAAGCGGAAGACCAATTGGTATTTTGAGTGTTTTGCATATGTCGATTCACGTTTATATACAACAATATTTCGCACGTGACATATTTTTCACAAATCATATTGACCTTTATCAATAGTTTTTTCTTCCGCAAACTGCCTGCTACATGCTTAACAGAATTAAAGTAGCCTACAATTTTAACCATTTTACTTACAAACATTAAGGCGAAGTGCTTTGTAAACAAATGTTGGTAGTGATTTTTCATTTATTTCAAAATTAATGTAAGTAATATATAGTTTTCTATAGTGTTTGTTTCTCCTCAAATTTAAAGCAACTGAACTTATGTTATAATAAGTTACGTTTAAGTAAATATTTGACCAAGTTTAATCAAGGACTGTATCAATAAATAAGTATTGGACTCTAAATAATTGCAAAACTAAATAGGCCTATTATTATTTAAACGTAAGTCAAAAAAAGGTTATTAAAATAAGCAGTAATTGACTGGTCATACTTGTCATGCAATACGTTCACAGTATGAAATTGCTGCTATCTATAAGTTAAGCCAAAAATACAATTTTTTTTCTACGGACGGCCCGATTACATTGTTCGTAGCAAAATGTATGGTACTGCAAAACAATTTTTTCGTGTTGTTTTAACGGGCAAACAAAATTTGAAACGTTACAAAATTAGTATAAATAAATATCATTTTGAGTAGACAGAACCTTCGTAATGCATCAACAAAATCTTCATGAAAGTAAGAAATTTGGTTCTCAAAATGTTGCGTGTTTATTTTGCCATTTTAAAAAATATTTTATGTTATCACCGCCCAACGTTTGCTTCGTGTTGATACTTGTTTTTATTGGTTAGAGAGCTATGCAGCCAATGTGTCTGGAGCTCTTTTCACACAAAATTCCGCGGATTCTCTCTGTCTATCTGTTTCATGTACGAATTCCATTTTTTGACAGTTGTGTTGGCATTCTTTTTACAGCTGTTTCAATGGAAAAACATATATGTATTCCTTTACCATAAGTGATTTCTGCACAAACAAGTTAAGCTGACTGGAAAACTGTGCACTGGCCTTTATCAAAATGATAGTTATTTTCCTGTAGAATTTTGCACACGTGATCAACTTCAGAACTGTCAAAAGCTAGAAATCTTATGTACAGTCACAGATTGTTCTTGTGCGTAAACCAACCGTGGCAGAGGCTAAACTGGTTTTTAAAATATATGCCAACACAACTGTCGAAAAATGGAATTATGGCATGAGACGGACTATACAGGCTGCCGTCAAATTGCATGTAAATATTTTGGGGAAATAACCGTCTCATCTTAAGGAACAAAAATGTTTTGTGTACGTAAATCCGAGAACTAGACGTTTCTGCTCTACAGTTCGTAATACACAATGTACGATTCATTGCGCGGGCTGGATCATTTTTGTTGTGGAACGTCATTACAGTAGTCTTGTACATTGTACACTACTCTGCTATGGCACTAACCAACCGTGAAGATTGATAGAGACATATGAATCATATGTCATGTGGTGTAGTGCATAAACCGTGCGTTTTCGGACATGTGCCCACACAATATTTTTTTCTTCTTCTAGATGCGAGGATTTTTTCCCTTAAGAGTGCGTGGTAGGTAAATAAAGTTGAAGACATCAATTGATTCATACGCTCTTTTCGAAGCCAATCTGGATAAAATACTCAATGACAATTCTGGATAATGGTATTTCCCAACTTTATGAGTAAATATTTATCCAGAATTACCAATTCGTCACGCGCGATCTCTTGCGCCGCAGTTAAGGGCGTTGGACCCGTAAATATTCAAAATTTTATATTTTTTCTAAACACTGTTCAACTTTTGCACATCAAATAACACGTCATTTCCTCAAATAAAAAAAATTTAGGCCCCGTAGTTTTTGCATAATCACCCATCAAAGTCTCAAAATAGCCATTGCGGTGTAGCCAAAATCAAAAAAAGTAATTATTGAATAAATTCAAAATTACAGGAACTGATAGTGAGTGTATCAATGCATTTTATGACATGGTTGACAAAAGTTAGTTTTGAAAATTTCCGTAGTAGCCAAAAGTCAAAGTTACGCAAAAATTTTCTAATTTTCATCAATTTTTTAAAAATACAAAAAGTTATCGCTTTGTATTCACAAAAGTGTCTTGAAGTAGCTCACATCATTAAGAATCAATATTAATTATCTTGTTTCTGCAAGTTAATTATTTTTTATTATTTTGGCTACACCGCAACTGCCATTTTGTGACTTTGATAGGTCATAATGCTAAAACTATGGGACCTAATTTTTTTTTATTTGGGGAAATGACATGTTATCTGATGTGTAAAAGTTGAACAGTGTTTGGCACAAATATAAAATTTTGAATTTTTACGGGTCCAACGTCCTTAAATGCACGAGATTCCGGAGTCAGAGATTGTGCCTCAGAAGTTCCTAACACTGGAAACTATTTTGTTTTAAACGTTGATTAAAACTATTGTCTAGGATTACTATTGTTTGATTTTCGCAAATTGACTTCAAGAAACCTACAGTTATAGGTTAATGCTTTTAGCGTTGAATTATGTACCACGCCCTCTTAAGGCTCGGTATCAGTCGCCATATTGAATTATTTTAGTTTTCGTTCTTATAATGTTCTGAGAAGTTGTGAAATCTGCTATTTTAATATCAATTCTATTTATCTTGCACTACATTAAAAGCATCGCAGTTGGACTTTTAACGTACATTTAAGCCACAATCAGTACATAATTTATATTAAATTCTTAATTTTCTAGACTTATTGCGGCTTAAATATACGTTAAAAGTTCAACTGCGATGCTTATACTGTAGCACAAGGTGAACAGAATTGATATTATAATAGCAAATTTAATATTTTTCTTCTCAGAATTTCATAAGAACGAAAAATAAGCTTTTTCAAAATGGCGACTGATGCCAAGCCTTGTATATTGACACGCAATTGGACAACAGCCTGTATGCAGCTGTCTGTGTTTTGCTGTCCCTTTCCATGTCAGCTTATTTTATCGAGAAAATGAGTTCTACGAATATTTGAACCGAGCGGCTGCTCACGCCCAGTGTTTCATACGGGCGATGTTCGACTCTCGCAGCCTCTGAATTTATCTCCAAAGCACCGGAAGCATCTCCTAACATCCTTCAAGTTTTAACTCCACGCCCCGGCCTTACAGACGTCTTCGCAGGTTACCTCCCCCCCTGCCTTCCCCACCGTATCGTTTTATTGGCAGTACCAGGCGCTTCCTCGCAGCGAAATTCTTGCAACCCCCACACCACCCCTCACCAGTCCCGCCAGCTGAAGAGGAATAATAAAAAGGACGGAATATTTCAAATGTTGGAACGCAAGCGAGGAGGAATATTTATAGCCGCGAATCAGCATTGCTCGTTATTTCTAAATTATCTCATGCTTCTTTTATTCTACCAGCACCCCGCCTATTTTGCTGTATTCCACCCCTCCCCTCACCCACCAAACCAACAGCTACCCCTGAATCGCCTTCTCGCGAGTAGCTCAGCGGCGAAGGGGAAAAAAAGTGTTTTGCTTCGCCCTTTATGCATCTGCTTCCAGTGTAATGCAGGGGTAAATGGCGGCATCGTCGTGGCATCTGAAGCGCGGTTTTATATGTTCCACCTATCTCCGAAAAGCTTTAAACTTTCAAGAAGGGGAGTTTTATGCTCTATTATTAAAAAATATATATAATGCGAGTGGCACTTTTCTCACTACGCGTTTTCCGTGCCCGTAAATTCGCTTTTATTTTACAACTGATAACTACCATGGTTTGTTTCACGGGTATTGGTGAATGTTTATTGTACCTGTTGTGCGACAAACAATACCTCTCATTTCAGGTACCTCATTCACATACAAAATTTAAAAATTAAAAAAAAAATCTCATTAAATGCGTGTAGTTTTTCATAAATCGTGATATATTTGTTTGAATGAAAGCCACGTTTTGCGCCGTTAACAAATAGCTTACAATATACGTAAATTATAGTTACAGGAATATCTCAGTAGCCTATTATGAAGCCTACAAAAAGGTAAATTCCGCAGAACACAGTTTCAAAAAATTTTAATTGCATAATCATCAGAAATCCGTGGTAGGTTTTGTTTGAAATTAAAGGATATATTTAAATAAAACTTAAGTTTAGAGACCATAAACTCTTAACTGTACCAAAATATATTTTAACAGGAAAGAAATAGTATGTTTTCCTGTCATTGATTAAAAATTTTATTTAGAACAAATGTTGATTTATTTCTGTGATAATGTTAAAATGTGATCACAGAATTATCATTCGAAATAAAAAAAACTTTTATTTCTATTTAACTTTGCGATGATACGTTTTCCTTCAAAAGCGAACGATTATCTAGCAGTTACATTACACTGAGCTATTCAGAGAAAAATATGTTCGACAGTCGGTTCGTAAAATGTATGAAATAGGGTAACATTTTCGTACAGTTAATGAGCCTGTTGAGAACCACTTTTTTAATGTCTCGGAATACCATTGGAGAAAGAAAATGTTCTTCCCACCGAAACAGTTGAAAGAATGTTAATTTGCACCGACATTCCGAGAAAGATACATTCAGTCGTTATGGCGTTACGGTGTAACTTTAGATATTAAGGACTGATATTAATAGCCATTGCGATGGTATTTTAACTTCGAAATTTATACCATACATATATATATACGTACATATATTATATAAATACACATATATAAGCACATATATGCACTTATACACACATGCATACATACACACACATACACACACATTCAAACACACACATAAATACTGTTGCGTGCCATGTTCCTGGAGGCCAGTGGTCGGCGGCTGTTTCGTAACACCTTGAGAGCTGGCCGATGACTCAAAGCCCGGGTGGCTCATAGTGGGAAACCCGCCTAACCTACGTCATAGATACCTGTCCCAACTGCGTCTTAACCCTTCGAGGGTGGCCGACGTGACTGCCAGCACATCCGAAACATGATGA
>PNEQ01048045.1:0-35882 GCA_003012365.1 Medauroidea extradentata
TGAGAGTGTGAGCGTGCATGAGAGTGTGAGCGTGCATGAGAGTGTGAGCGTGCATGAGAGTGTGAGCATGCTTGAGAGTGTGAGTGTGCATGAGAGTATGAGCGTGCTTGAGAATATGAGCATGCATGAGAGTATGAGCATGCATGAGTGCATGAAGAATGTATGAGTGTGCATGATTGTGAGTGTTTGAGTGAGTGAGAGATTTTGGTCAGCGCTTAACATCAAGGTCTTATCACTGGAGAAGGGTGATGTTGTGTGAGTATGGAGCAGCGCTGGAATGGAAGAGTGGGGGAAATGGGAGATCCCAGAGAATACCTGCCTGCCAGCGGCATTTTCCGAGTGAGTGTTTGAAAATGTATGTTTGTGGGCAGAATGGCAGGGTAGAAACATACCTATCGTAGCCACCACCGCCATGACTCAGTGAAATGTATTGACTATGTACAGGTAGAGGCACTTAGCTACGAGTGCCACAGAACACAGCAGCAGTTCAACCCTCACCTACCTGTCGTCTACGCTATCACCCCCACCTTCGCCCGTCCTGTTCAGAAGGCTGAGCTTACCAGGTACAGTAAAGTCTGTTAGCCATGAATGTTCAATAATTTCACACAGCTTTATTCTGTTCCAGGGAAACACACCAGCATTTATTAGTGTAGAGGCTTAGCTGGATATGAATAGATGTAGATTGATAACGAGACAACCTCGTATGAACCTTAAGGGGGAAGTCTGAAACTTGTACTTTCTTTGAACCATACCTCGGGTATAATTTGTCTCACGAACTAGTACACTTTTGGTTGACACTTGGTAAATGTTATTGTAGAAATAAGGTATAATATTTTACATTCGTGGCCAGGTTTTGTCGATCACTAGGTTATTTTCAAAAGCCTGCAAGCAATTTGGGATTTTATGATACCGTGAATTTAAAGAAGCTTACATGTTTTATAAATTTCTTAAATATTTTACTAACTTATAGAACTGCAGTCCATTTTTTTACCATTCTTTTTTATATTACGTATACAGTTTGTTTTGTCATCAATATTTTTAACACTGTGCATTTGTCTTCACGTTGTGGTTTCGGTAAAGACTGTGCTGCAATTAAGTTGTCCGATGCTGTGTCCATTGGACACTGCGTGCTGATTGGCTAAAATGATTACATGACATTGTCTCTTGCTGTCTCTTTGGCCCATGTACTGTATGTGGCCAATATTTATAAGTTAGAATTTTCAAAACATTAAACACTGCCAAAATTGGCTCGTAAACATAAAAATTTGTGTTCATAATGTCAGCGGAAAACGTGGAATGTAACGAGATAATTATTCAAATAATAAAATAGTGTTTAAACAAAAAAAAAGTGAATAAGTTTCACGAACGTGATTAATTAATGAATTTTTGAAAACAGTCTTTAAAAAAAACACTGCGAAACCTTTTTTATTAATAAATGTATTTATTTATTGTCAGTCTCCAAATTCACATAATAGATATGTAACAAAATAAAAGAAGATCAAAAATATGGAAACTCCATTAAAATTAACTGCTGTCTGGTGTCACTTTTCTGAATCTGCAGGATGAGACAGCTCTATTGTGACATCACATTTCTGGGTGTCCCTTGGTGATGTCAAGAGACGATGGGACGAGATGACACGAAGGACCAAGAGACATGCAAATGTAGCACGGCCTTAATGTTTACTGTTTACAGTATAGTTTTCATGCAAATATCGCTGGTTTAGTCTGCTGACCGCAGCGTACTCTTCTCACAACTAGGACTGTCTGGGAAATTACTTATTCGTAGGGACCTGAAAAATGTGTGTTTACTTTTCGGTACAAGCTAGTAGTAAATAGCAATCATCGACATTAATAATCATACAAATTATGTAATAAAACACAAAATGTGAAATATGTGGTAGATAAAAGTAACACAGTAACTAGGAAGTGTAGAACTGCCGCTCCTGTGAGCAACTGGAAAAACTTGTCAACTTCAGCATGCCGCCAAATGCAAATTGATTGCTAGAAATGATTTAAGGGCCTTATAAATAAAATTGTAATCTTCCTTTCATACACAGCAACTCTCCTCCCACTGTCTCTCTACAAACAAAAAAAATTTACACGTTACTGTGTATTACATTTCGTGTTCACAGATATTATCAACAAAGGTGTGCTTTGTAATTTTTAAAAAGTAATTTATTTAGTGTAAAAAACAATAGTGGTGTCAATGGTAGAAAAATTTTAAGATTCAACAATACAATTTTGAAACCATTTGGTGGAATGGTTTAACAGTGATTGCGCGTTAAGTTGGAAATATTTTGAGCCAGGCATGGCAAGTTGTGGCCATTTTTGTTTTCTTCCAGGTTATAAATAATGGAAGAAAACACTAATACACTGCTTGACCACACATTGTAGTCTGCCTCATGCAGTGTTCTTTCAAGATATGTAACCACATACATCCTCCTTGAGTGTGAGCAATGATAGGCGAGGCTTGTCCTTTACTAACCGTGGAATGTGGCCATGAAGTGAACAGAGAAGAGTTTTCAACTCAGCACTCGTGTACAACAGGCAGAAGTAAAATTCTTCTGAAGAACAATGCAACTGCTTGGCTAAAGAGATTCATTTAGTGCATAAGTGACAATTGTTTGTTCACTACGTAGTCGTATGTGTTTTAAAACTACAATACTATTCGTAAAAATAAAAACTTTTTCCAAGAATAACTTATTTCAAGTTACACTATTTCAAAATCTATTCTGGTCAAGGAAAATTCAGTTTGAATAGGTCACTCGTGAAATTTTATTGCAGTGTCTGTGTGGCACGATTTCAAAACTGTGTTGGTTATCTTATTTGTCTTCCTGGGCCCCAAGTAAATACCACCACCTGCTATTTGCACCGACGCAGCGCAACACAAGTGCAGAGCAAGTTACATGGGTCTTGTATGGCATTATGTATTTTACTTCAATGCAGTGCAACCAGATGCTATGCAGGTGTGCAAATTTTGCATTGCACCCATAAAAAGCAATATTTAATCGGCCCCCAGAATGATAATGTTTAAAATTCCAATTGGGTTACTATACACATATTTCAAGACAAAAAATAATTTTGTAATAGTTTTATTTACAGTTATACAGATTAAAATAATATTTAAGGATATTTGATAATTGGTCTAAAATCAATGACAAATGTAATGGCTGTAGAAGTTTGTGTAAATTAAATAAGTATGTAGTCTGAATATTTCCAAGAGGAATCAAATAGCTTAAGCAGTTGTGAAAGTTTGCCAGAGCAGTGTATTGTGTCCTTAATTCACAAAAATATTTCTTTCCAAAATTCAAATAAATCTGAAAATTGCAGTATAATAGTGTGAATATTCAAAAAATATTGTCCTAGTATATAATTTTGGCTTATTAATTATAACCATGTTTTTACAAAGCTTAACTGTTGTAACAAACTAATACAGTTTAACTCATTGTGACATTATATGCACACTTAAAAATAACACGTTGAACTCGCAATCGCAAGGACACGGTTCAACTTCTGGCTTTAGCCATTGTGATTCAGTTTTCTGTTGTTTGCCAAAATTTTTACGGGTGAGCGCAGTGATAGTACCTCAACAAAAGCCATAACTAATTATTCTCCTAGTTTTTGTCCTTTCGAAAAGAAGTAGTGTCTCACCATTTCTAATGACCTCACTGATGATTGATGTAAAGCCCATTTACTGTAAACTTTTTTCTTCCGAATGTATCAGTGGTGTTTTGGCAAAAGGTTGTAAGCAACAGTGCAGTGTTTTAACATAATAATTTTTTTCTTTACTAACTTATTCGCATCATAGCTTATGGTTGTGCAAATGAACAACATTGTTCAACACATTAATAGAGTTGTTCATTTTTTAAGCTTAAAAATATCTTATTTAAATTTAATTGTATGTGGGTTACTACCTTTTGGCAAAACACCATTAAATGTTGGTTCCTTATGCACCTTATGCAGTTAATACCACCAGTGCCTTGGGGCAATTATTTGAGGTATAAAACGTTCTTCGTATAACTCAAGAGTAAACGGGAGGGAAAAAATAGCAAATTAATTCAGCGTGCCCTGTAGTTTAATGATCTTTGTGTCGTTGATATGAATATGTCTGTAGACTTTTAGTCCCATGTATAGTTAGTAGATTCATGAGTTATATATGTATATGTAAGTGTGTGTTCGTATTGTCTCCCTTTTTTTGGACTTTGTCTGTTGGAGAGACAAAAACATTTTGATGTAAATTAATTAAATATTGTTTACCCTTATTGTCACAATTTTCTTTGGACAATTTACGTACGGTAGGACAATTTTTTGCTAATTAGAAAAAGTTTTTTTGAGAATTAAAGTTAATTTTAATATTCATTCCTCAAACTCTGTAATCCTAATTTAGTTGCCGGAGCTCTTTTGTTCACCAACAAGATACTTTCAACGAATCAGAGATGAATTAAGTTTTGACCACCAATGTAACTTGTGAGCCGATTATCAGCGTAGAACAGATGACACATAGTTTCTCTGTTGACAACTGGAAGGTATTATGTGTGTTTTATTGGTGCCCAGGTTGTCTCACACTTTCCGCTTGGTGCCCAACTTCCACTGGATCGTGGTGGAAGATGCAGACGGCCCCACTGCCGTCGTGTCGAAGCTGCTGCAGCACTCTAAGGTGAACCATACACTTCTGTACAAGCCCACGCCTAGCAACATGAAGATTGGTGAGAAGGTGAGTCGTTATGTTGACTTTGTACAGAAAGATGCTGGTTGTTGCCAACTGTCTTCTCTGGTTCACTGAAATATTTGTGAACACAAGTCATGTTCTCTGAGTTTATAAACAGTATTCAGTGCTGACTGAATATGATAACCATTTGTATGTAAACTTTGGTTCCAATGGAATTGATTTCACTTCTCTGCCCAGTAAGTGTGTTAATTTTTGTATAACTGTAATTTGAAACATAACATTTATTTTGTGTTGCGTTTTGCTGCACATTCAAGTAAAAGTTTGAGTCTTAAACATTTCCATACAATTTAAAACAAAATAAAATTTCAATAAGTCACAAGTAATTTTGCCATAGCCAAAAAAAATTTACAAACAGTAGATCTGTAGTAAAAAACTGGAGAGTAAGATAATTTATTTTTAATGTACTGTCATTACAATCTGTGCAAATACTTGTATATATGTACCTCTGTCAGTTATATTATGTACGTAGCCTAGCAGCCCATTTCCTGCCATTCTTATATTTTTAAGTTATTGTTGAGGCATCTTTGGCAGATGTGTTGTGTTTAACATGATACAGAGTATTATATTGAAGTATGTTAGAGCATGTAAACTAAGATTTTTTTAATTACAGTAGGGTCTACGACACTTTCTTGACAGCACTAAAATTTGTATATGTTACACACAAGAAAAAAATTGTTTTGGGTTATGTGTAACATAAATGGAGAATGTTATATGTATACTGTAGTTGTAACAGACCAGAATATTTGTTTCACAGTGAATTTAGATTACGTATATCACCTTTGTTGACGATGGATATTAAGATTTTTGTACGTCGTCGTGAAACTCGCTTCTAAAATAGCTTGCAAGAGTGTTGGATCATGTACACAGCTATACACATTGTGTACACGTTCTGTAATTAAATCAGTGCTTTAAATTGTTGTATGTTTAAGTTTCACGTGATGGTGGTGGTCTTTTTCTAAAAAATGAAATAAGTTTGTTTGTATCAGTATTTATTTGCAAGGCTTTATCATGACACCATTAGAGTATAGCATTTATAACAGTTTGTAAAATGTGAGGATATAATAGAGAGTTAATAATTTTTGCAATTTTTAAGTTATCTGCAAAAAGAACACATTGCAAATTATTTATTACTTGTGTAATGACATCGATGAACATGAGAAACAGAGGTGGTGAAAGGGAATATCCTTGTGAAACACCGGGAGCAGGATACGATTAAGGTTTTTTTTTACTGAAAAATTCCATATCTGATAGGTAATATCTTAAAATATTTGGTAGTTTGTGATCAAGACCAATATCAATAAATTTATTATTTAGTACAGAGTGATTTATTAAGTTAAATGCCTTAGAAATATCAAAATAAACTTCAACTTTTCCACGTAAAGTAACTTTTTCGTAAACTTGATTTAAAAAAATATATAAATTAATTAATTAAGTAGCTGAAGTGGATCTTGTTTTCAAAGCCAAGTTGGTAATTGAAAAGTATATTTTTCAAATTAAAATATAAGTGTCTTGGGTATTTTTTTTTTTTTACAATATTTTTTTGAAAGATTACGTAGGAGTGAAATAGGACAACAGTTGTTACTGTGAAGGTGGCTGCCTTTGTTTATGTTTTTGAATTACCAATGCATTTTTTCCACAATTTTGGTTATACAGGATGTCCTAAAAGTTCTTCCCTGATTACATAAATTAATTGCTTCGGCTAGAAGTAAGATAAAAATATGAAACTGGTATCAAAATGTTTTTAATTAAGTGCAAGGTGATAAAAATGTTCTTTCACAAGTTTATTAAGAGAAAGAGTAGTTTTTCAAAATTCTAGTTTTGAAAATCTCTGATGTAGTAGTTTCGTGTCAATAAGTTTAAATTGTTCTAAACACAATTTACAAGCAAATTATAATATAATACTGTAATACCTTTTTTCCTGATTGTCGGGTTAGAAATCTTGGCTGTGTTTTAGTTTCCAATGAATTCCTGGTACATTAAAATCTCCTGTAATGAAAATTTAATTTTTATAGTTTAAGGGCCGTATCTATAAATGTCTTTCGAATGACAACCAACAGCTCACCAATGCTTTCTCTATGGAGATAGCAGTAGGTTGTCATTCTAAAACCGTTTATAGATACGGCCCTAAGAGTTTACTTTCTATCTGGGAAAAATAATAATTATAAGCACTTACAGAATAATCTGGTGGGATAAAAAACATTCCCAGTTAAAAGTTTTTGTTGGGGTTGAAAATTAATTGCAATCAAGATGGACTCTAATGTTTTATCATCGAAGATATCCACTTTTTAGGAAGATATGTAATTTTTGTTTTCTGCTATAAGTACATTGCCTCCCTCTTGTTTTGTTAGAGACAGTATTATGTCTGTCTGTTCTGAAAATTTTATAATTAGTGGGAATTTCAGAGCAGTAATAAAATTATCATTTAGCCAAGTTATGGTTAGAGAAATTATTGGATGATGACACAGACCAACCTTTTCTGACACTTAAATACTTTTGGAACACAGTCCTCTCACATTCTGATACTATATAATACAGTCAGTATTTGTGTGCATGTGGGTGTCGAGTAACTAAACTATTATGTTGGAACATGGTTAACATCTGTATTTTTGCTTTCTCCTTCGGATGGCATGACTTGCAGAGTTGTATATCTGATCAATATGTAGAGGTCCTCTAAATGGGTTTATAAGTTGACCAGTTGACCAAAACATTACATTACAGATGCATTATTTCGAAGTCCTTTTCAGTTACCACTAATTGGAATAAAGAATTAGAAATATGTTTAGTTTTGAATTGCGTTACTGTTTAGCTACCAAATTTTAACAGTATTTCAGTTCTGACATATGATTCACCATCACTACTCTACTTCTGGATCGAAGCACATCACAAACAGGACTTCAGTTCTGGTATTCACTGGTATTGAGTGAGGATGTTGTTCTAGCTCATATTTGTTCCGATGACTTGCTAACTTTACTGCCTGCGGTGTGTTGAGAAACTGCACCGAATGTTGATTTTCGCAGATATTGCACTTATGTGAAGCCCTCGTTGTTGGTTTCTTGGATGGCTTGCAGTTTTGCTTGCTTTGATGGTCGAGACTGCTGATCTCGTTTCGTGTGCTCCCTGGTTTCAGAATGTAGATTGCTATCAACCTGGCTGTGTGTTCAATTTTTATGATCTGACGATTCCATTTTATTTGCCGATAAAAATTGTATCAGTTCTAGTGTCTCTTTTCTGCTGTCATGTAATACAGTTTTCAAAGTAGCATTGTCACTTTACAGTTCTTTTACTTCTGTCAGCTAATTACTAACACATTTACAGAGTTTGAAGACTTCACAATAGTTTTCATATTTACCTTCTTGAACTTCTGCAGTTTTAACACTTTTGCACTTACTACGTATATACATATATAAATAAGTTCATTTTTTACCCATGTCATGTCAACACATTCTCGACAAGCTGTTTGTTGTTTTACATCCACCGTTGGAGTGCATAATTTCGATATATCTACCTTGTTTGATAAATTTGAAAATTGAACAATTCATTTCATAAAGATCGACAAAACCTTTACAACCAGATTTGCTGGTCGTGATGTTCAACACTCACTGGTCCCTGAAACACAAGAGAGGCTAGCTTTGTTTAAGTCTTTCTTTGCAGGATAAAGAAATTTAATTAGGACAAGATAGTTTAAAACAATTTTCAAAAACTGGTTTTTTGTAAATACATAGTTTATTTTTTTTAGTTTCAAATGAGGAAGCAGTGTGTGTAGTGTTTACAGATTCATTTAATTCGGTGTTCGACTGAAGTTGCATGTCAAAGTTTAGCAATATTTTGTATATTCGACTTTAGTAGAATGTCGCAGTAAAGAAGTTACACACATCTGAACCCTATGAAAGCTGCCAGCTATATATGTATGCATGTATGTATATATGTACAGTAAGACTTTGGGTGCCAATTAACCATTTGATGGATTATTTGTATGTAGATTCTCGAAAACATAACTTCAAAATGCATGTTTGTTGGAAACCAACATACTAAATAAGTACTTAAAAACCAATAACTGTTTTATTTACAGTATTTTCTTTACCTTTTTTTTTTTATCATTCTACTCCCCGTTTTCTCATAGATAATATTCCATACCTCCCTCAGCTTGTTTCTGCAGTCATTGATTTTTTTTGCAGACATACTTTTATTTGCAGCTCTTAAAACATTAGTCATTATACTGTTCAGTGATATGCTTGTCTTTTGATAGCTGCATGTTTTTATCAGTGGAACCTCTATCTATTGAACCCCCATGTATTGAATTTCCGCAACTATGGAACACTTTCTGTGGTCCCATTTCTTATTCGTCTGCATTTCAAGTCCACATCCATCGAATGTCTGCATATACTGAAATGTTTTGTCAGTCCCCTGCGAAATGATGGATAGAGGTTCCACTGTAATTCTTTCAGTTTGTTACTAGAAGTAATTATTCCTGTACGTGTCCATTCTGGGTTATTGAATGTACTTCTAGCCGCAGGTTTTGTGTACATGACAGCTTTTAGGAATAAATTCTACATTTTGTTTGTAACGTTTATCTCATCTATGTGCAACTACTGTTCTCGAGCCAATTTTGTAATAAAATATTTACACCTGTTATAACATCCCACTTTAAAACCATTTCCTGGTTATCAGGTAGCCAACTATTTTTTATTATAAAAAATTACCCTGTTATAAAGTATTCTCATTAATGACATAGACTTTTTTATGGTCCCCCTTCAAAAATGCTAAAACCAGGTTCCTCTGTAGTAGCTTCTAGCAGTAATTGTTACCATCTCATAGATGTTTTCCTATTTCCTAATGTTATTGTGACAAGACGAGCGCACTTGTCTGATAGCCCTGGATCAGTGTTGTTCGCTGTTGTGTGCAAGCTAGACAAACTACGTGGTCAATAGCAGTACCAGTAGTCATATGTGGTTTCCTTTATTTTATTGATTGTAAGATCTTATTGTGTTAGCAAGTTGTTTATCTTTACTTGAAGTCTAATCAATGTTTATAACACCACAGAGTGCTGGTTTCTTATCAATGTTTTGTTTGAGTGCCTTGACTAGTAACATCTCAAGTTTTTGGAAAAACATTTTTATACAGCCGCTGGGATTCTATATACAATATTTTTTTTTAATGATTATGTTGGTTTCAAATTAATATTTTCACATTATTGTGTAGTGTATATGTATGTTAGTCAACATTAACGTAGAAAAATGCACCCAAGTTAAACTGAACGTACGACACATGGTGAGGCTGTACCTATGTGTGTGATTGCCCCCAGGAAGGACATTGGACCAAGCCTCGAGGAGTGGCACAGAGAAACGCAGCCTTGAAGTGGCTACGAGACAACCTGGTATCTGGCAAGGACAACGGGGTTGTCTACTTTGCAGATGATGACAACACTTACAGCCTTGAGTTATTTGAAGAGGTCTGTGAGTCACCGTTTTCAGCACTTATACCAGGCCGCATAGATAATGAAGTCTGTGAGCTAGAGTGGTGTCACTCCATGTTATTTATGTACTTCTTTTACATTTTGTGTCACAGTAATCAAACAAAGTAGAAAGCAGCAATGGACACAGAGGTAATTTATAATGAATGCTGATGTCAGCACATGTTTGAAAGTGCTAATACTGTGTATTATTTGAGTGCATTAATTTGATAATAATAGGAATTTGCATAGTATTTTAATACTTTCAATTTTAAGTTATGTTTTAATCTTGTTATTGAAAAGCACGATAAATTTTAATTTGGTACAATTTCTTTATCACAGTTTACAGGTAGAGCTAGTAAGTGTCGCCACCGTCACCAGTGTTAAAGGATATGCAGTGTACAGTATTGTTTTATACTATATTTGCTGATACGTAACCTCGTTGTAGCAACAGTAGACAGTCACAAAATACAGTAAATTGTTGCTCTAGCGAATTATCGTTACATCCAAGTTTAGGGTACGAGTGGAACTTGCGGAGAACTGTCCTTTGAGGCACATAAACCTACGTCTCCGCATGCTGTCCACAATTATAGTGTGTCCCAACCTTAGATTGCAGTACAGGGCTTATGGCACACACTGTTGCCAAGTCCCACCCACGTTATGAAGTTCGGGGGATGTACTTCATAATTTTTAGTTCTAAAATACTGTATTATATTTTTTAAATTTAATATAACATTATGCTTAAAAATATATATCTAATCACTTTCACATTTTTACCACATTAATTTAACATACACTGTTCACATGCCCCATTGATACAAATTCATTAGATTTATACAGTAAAACCTCTCTATAAAGACCCTGTTTGGTTCCCTAGAATAGGTTCATTATATAGGAGCTGTCTTTATAAAGAGGTTTAATTGTACAGTAAAACCCCACAGTTCTTGAGGAAAGGGTTGTATAGAGAGGTGGTTGTTATAAAAGGGTTGATATAAAGGGGTTTTACTGTAGTAATAGACAATTAATAAACAAATAATTTTATCTCATACATTTTAATCATTATAGCTACTGTACTTCCAATAAAACGTGAGATTTCGTCCATAAAAGTAGCATCTGTCTGAAGGCTGTGGTTGAGGTAATGTTGGTGATGGAAAACTTTTTAACTTTTCCTGAAATTATATTCAAAGAGATTAGTTTTGCTATGATTATTGTTCTTTCAAGACAAAAACATTAAGTTGAAGCTGATTACATACTTAACTGACTTCTCATCAGTGAACTAATTAGCCGAAACCAGGTAATATTTTGTCTTGAAGAAAAATAGAAGATGCAGTAGAAACCCTGCAAACTGGGTAACCAATTTTTATAACATTTATAAATAATTTGTTTTAAGAACTATTAATAACGATGTATACCTGTTTAGTAAACATAAAATACTAATAACTAATCCATGTTGCTGTTGTTTCTTCCTAAAGCTTAAATGATTTGCTAGAAACAGCTGGTTACTTTGAAAGCTTCATTAATTGCGTTAATAGTACGACTATGAAAAATACTGGAATATGTTCAATACAATATTTGTCTCCCTCGTAGCTTATCTATATTGTGCCTTTGGGTGCTTTACATTCGATATAAACAAATATTAACCAAAAAAACCAAACTTTAACAAAATTCTTGCTCCAAAATCAGTCACTGGAAACAACACATCACATGGCCGTGAGACACTGGTGCACTCCGGGAGTAGTTCAGATACGAGACAAAAAACAACCTGCTGACTAAAAGATAACGTAACTTTAAGCGCCCATCAGATGTCTTAGGCTTGCAGGGCAAACACATTGGTCCATGATACTAGGAACGCAACCTGCGTCATTCTCTAAACAAGAGAGCGGTTAAAGCTATTGTATTGCTGTTGCTTTTAAAAATAAACTCGGCTCATAATGAACATCGTTTTCACTTTCTTCCCCCATTTAATTTCAATAATAAAAAAGTTGTCTCACAGACCAAATTTTTAATGTTTCAATCTGCAAACAAATGCACATAAGGTTATAAAAATGTTTGTATACAATTAAGGAAGAACATGTATAGTCTCCTGATTTTTTCTTTGTCATTCAGGTGTATGAAGTTACGCAGCATAAAAATTTGAATACAATTTTGGTATTAATTCTTAGGTTATGATGTGATATATTTTATGATGCATGATAACCGTATCAGCAAAAGTTTTCATTTTTGAATTTTTTAAACGCCTTATAATCATAAAAATGGTGAAACAAATATCTCATCCGATGTGTGTTTTGATGCTGTACAATATAAAAATTTTTTAAGATCAAAACTACAAAGTAAAATGTTTGTGTATTTGGCAGCAGTGCACAATGAAACAAGGACAGTGCTTATGGCAGGGACTTGATCAAAATACACGAATTTGGTGGACTGCTGGGGAATAATTTGGACCAAGCCAAATGAAACTAAAAAACTTCACAATTTCCTCTACGTAAAAATTGAGTACTACAGCATACTGGTGATCAGTAAGGTGTTGAGCAGCATGGTGAGGTGTGATGTGAAGCAGGTATGGAGCAGCAAGGAGGGGGGAGACAGAAGTGTTACTAGATAACCCACCAATCAAAGGCAACGCACTCTTTTCCAACTTGCAAAAATCCAGTCATGCACTCCCATTGCACAGTTCCTTCAAAGATCATATGCAATATTTGAAAGCAACTCCAAACTGTAATTAAATCTGTATCCTTGTAGTGGAAGACAAATTGTCCAATCACTACACCATAGAAACACCTGAATTTGTTCTGGGAATATCGAATTTAGTCTGGAAAACAGGGATTATAAGGGAATTTCTTTAAAAATGGTTTGGTTAGTCATTCTGTATTCTGAATTAAAAAAAAAAAAACAGATTTTATATGATGTACTGTATTCCCTCCATTAATTATTATTAAATACAGATTTTGTAATTTCATACTTGCTAGAATTAAAAAAATCGAGACTTAAACTGTGTAATTTCTAAAAAGTTTACACGTTTTTCTTGACTCTCTTTTTTAAATCTCAACTAGGTATACATTATGGATGACTTTAACATTTTTTTATAAAGAATGATCCACAAGTTGAGAAATTGTAGCTGAAAGTAATGACATTATTTAAAATATAAATGAAGTTTGTAATACTGTATGTAAAAATTAGTCTGGGTCAAATTTGCAGATATGCACTGTCACAGATGAAGGTGCAATAGTGCCAGCAGACAGTAAATACTTGTAAGCAAGTAATTACAGTTGAAACTTACGTTTGGCAATACATGCATGTTATTATTATGTATTAACTAAGTTAATTCCTCTGCATATTTGGAAAACTCTGGAAACAAAATAATAATGATAATAATGTAGCTGAACAAAATAATAATAATAATAATAATAATAATAATAATAATAAGGAAATCTGTAGTTTGGGCACATCACACAATGTTTTGAGGTGGAATTGTGGCCAAATAAGGTATTATTGGTTGTAGGTTTACTGACTGCAATCTTATCCTTCGTCACCTCCGGTTGTTGGTGCAATATACTGTATGGTCAAGTGATAGGAGTTATTGTTACCTGCTTTTTGCTCTTGCCCTTGTGCTGACCCACGCTTGTGTTGTGTGCTGGAGAGACTATGAGGGGACTGTGGTGGCAGATGCGGTGGACAACACGCGTGAGCGTGTGGCCGGTGGGACTGGTGGGCGGAATGATGGTGGAGCGCCCCTTAGTCGACCCCCAGACTGGCAAAGTAAAGGGTTTCAACAGTGCTTGGCGACCAGAGCGGCCCTTCCCCATCGACATGGCTGGCTTCGCCATCAATGTGAGCTTGCTGCTAGACACGCCAGCGGCGATGTTCTCTTTTGAATCTCAGCGTGGCTTCCAGGAGTCGGAGATCCTGCGGCACCTGGTGACACGGGACCAGCTGGAGCCCCGCGCTGACCGCTGTACCAAGGTGAGTACAACACGTGTAGTTTGAGAAGGGGTAGAAGGCATAACCAGGAAGTTTGTATGTTAGTGAGGGCTGGATTTCTGATTGGACAAAGTACGTAGAAAATCTTTTAAAATTTTTATTCTGATAATATATCCATGGCAAAGAATGTTAAAAAAATGGTTTTTAGAGGGCATGGGACATGTAGTACCGATCAGCAGAATCTACGTTCACGGTGCATAAGTTTATGAGGGTTGGGTAAGTAAGCCAAATTTCCAGTTTAAGTTGTTTAAATCTTAACTTGAATTAAATGTAGCCAACTCGAATGTTCATCTGACAGCCTCTCAAGCAGGGTAAGCAGTGTTTAGCAGACAAAGTCTCCATTTGGCGCAAAAAAAAATTGTGAACAGTGGACAACCAAAACCACAACAGGCATTTTTGTAAACTCACCCGCTGTAATAGGGTAAGTTATCTCAGTCACATGACCAGTTTCTTTGGTCGGTAAAAAAACTTGAACTCCTGTGATGCTTTTCAGGGTAAGTGAGAAGTTGATCGAGAGGAGTAGCCAAAAGGTCCTTGAAACTTCAATACAGTAAACATTTTCAGGGTTAAGCAGTTTTGTAGTGATATGTCACAGTCTTAAATTAAACATACAGTATTAGGGAACACTGCAATGTAAAAACTACAATTTGCATGTAAACAATTGAATATCTCGTACTGAAATGAACGAAGGCTGGGCCGCTGATGACTGACTATCTTGGGCAAAACACCCGTCTTTTATACTCGCCAGAAGGGCAGAAGTACCTTTAGCAAAATGGCCACTCGGCTGCTCGAGGCTGTCTGCTGCTGCAGTAGCGCCACCTGCACACACTGAAAATACTCGGGGCATAAAAATACTCATCTAGATGAACAAATATCTCGCCTAGCATAAATTACACTCATGTTTCCGTTAAATACTAAGATTAATACGTACCGTACAAGTATTTACATCACTTTTAGACACATTTAAAGTAATAAACAACAAATACAATACATATTTACATGTGTATTTCCTGTTATTATTTACTACTGCACTTTACAGAGTCTTGTGCACGGGATTGGTAACACTGGTGAAGCACTCTGCCGTGTTTGTAAATAAACATTGGTAACAAACTTTGCAGGCGGCAATTATACATGGAAACTAACATTGGATAACGCTGGGCGTAAATAAGTGTTGTTTTACAAATAGACGGCAGCCTGTGATCTTACATGGCACATATAACACTGGAATAAAAATAAATGGCAACACGGTGATCGGCAGTGGTGATAGGTGTTAAAAATCACGGGACGAGCGTTAACATGGTTTCTTCTTTGTGATGCTATGGCGATGCGTCAATCTCTGGTTTAGGATGACAATGAGGTGACCATGCGTATGGAGTAACACCGGAATGAAGGGGCGGGGGAAACGGGAGTTCTCTGAGAAAACCCTCCGTCCAATGACATCTTCCGGCACGATTCCCACAAGTAAAATTCAGGGACCGACCCCACCAGGAATCAAACCCGGATCACTATGTTGGGATACTGTACTTCAATAAATGAAGTATTTTCAACAAAAACTTATGTTTGGCCACATAAAATAAAATGTTATACTCTAAGCCATTAAACTTTTCAGAACCTTAGTAAAATATACTGCGGCCCACTGCGAGAAATGCTTTATTGTGTAACAAGCACATGCTTAGATCCTTCCTACGACCAAGGAGCATCATGAGCTGCCAGGTGAAGAAGCATTTAGCTATGCAGCACGACTGTGGACAACATGGAAGATAATACACAGGTAACGCTTCGTGTCTATGTCAGAATGAACTGCAGTGTAGTTTGCTCTACCGTTTCATTATACAGTATTACCAACGGTACAGTGGTGTTCAGTGATTATTTGCTGTCGGATTCCCTGGTAAAACCAGAGTACGTACCAAAAATACTTAATTATATAATTTACAGTTTACAATAAATTTACTACTCTGAACGTATATAGTGTGTTTCGCCAATACTGAAACAACGTTTGAAAGCAGTGTATTTTTAGCAAGCAGTAACCAGTTTGATGAACGAGCACAGTGGCCTACAAGCTACAGTGGCCACTGCCGCTTTGTGTATTTATTAATTTATTACTTTGTAGTGTTGGTCTTGCTAACTTTTAAATCAGGGTTTCATTACAAATTTATATTTACTTTTTCACAGAAATTTTATACATTTTGTTGGAGGAACGGGAGAAAGACAAAAAGATATAGAGCTCGGCAGTGGTAGTCGTCACTTTTCACGTGTTGATGGCGCACGTGTGGCCTAACTCACCAGGTGCATGCTCTACATGTGTTCCACTGGAAGTTTTTAGTATTTTTTTTTTTTTCTTCTTCACCAGTTGATGGTAACTGTGGTATGTCGTGGTTGACCAACAGATTTTTTTAAAATTACCTTAAATTCAGACAAAACATTCCCAAGTGTTTATTTTATTTTATTTTTGTTTAAAAAAAAAGGGGGGGGGGATATATAGTTGGATCAAACGAAACATTGATTTAGAGTAAACATTTTTGGGCCTCGAGACATTTGGTTAAATTAGGGTTTTGCTGTAGTTACTATTGGCTGTTGTAGTCAGTCAAGAGGAGTGGTATGTATTTTTTGCTGCGTGTAGTAGTAAAAACAGGACGGTGGTAATAAAGATGGTCGTAACAACAATATTTTACTGTAGTCTTTTTATGATAATTACTGATTATGTAACTTATTGAAAAATTATACAAGGCTACACTTACTGTAAATAATTTCCCACCCCCAGTCTGTGACTGCAATGAACTTACACTGTATTTTAGTTTGGTGCGTGTGTTTTGTATTGTCATATTGTTTGTCCAAGATACTGGGAATGTGTGAAATGTACCAGAGCTCCGGTAGATTGTTTGCTCGAGGTGTACTGGCGCATAGCATGGATATGATAGGGTTAGTGACTACACGGCGCACACAATTGGTAAATACATATTACAAACTGATACTCGTTTGATGCATGTTGGGCGTATGCCAACATCATGCTGTGTCACTCCAAGTCATGAAATATGACAACATTTCACTATCATTAAGTATTGCGACAAACATTATACTTTAAACAAATTTTCTCATGTTATGGAAGCAATATATTCTATAATAATAGACAAAAAATTTTTATGTGGTATTTATTAATACAGATAAATAATTGTTACCTAATGTGTAAATGTTTTGGATTGCACTGTTGTTTGTTTTTCTCGTAGCAGTTTTTTACCATTATATTGCTTTTTTCTACATCTGTTTTTAAAAATTTTTTGGTGTATAGTCTACTTTGCTTTTTGTAGATTCTACTTTTTTTTTAATATAATTTCAAAAGCGGCAATTTTAAATTGTGAATTCTTACCTTTAGTCCTTTTGCATGAAGTCAAAATACCGTGATTTTGTATAATTTAGACAACACTTATATAACTTTAATGCTGTGACATTAGGAACACAAAAACATGTGAATAACATCTCAATATGGTATCTTTTAAAAATTGCAGCTTGTCAAAATCAAGGTCATATATTTCAGCTATGGTTGATTCATTTTACTATCCTTTTCCCTTGAAGAATACATACATTTTTGTATTTTAATTCTTATTGAATTTTTTAGATATTCGTTTCTTTCCAGAGATATTTTGGAGGAAAAAAAAGTTTCATTTTGATAGTATTATACTGCTATTATTGTTGTTTTCTGAAAACAATGCAACTACCAATTACCTGGTTTGTTTCAGTTCCAATTTTATAGCCTCATATTGCGTTTGCTGTCTGCCCACACAGGATAATTCAGAGAATATTTGCTTTTTATATTTGTAAAACAGAACAGCTGTGTTTTTTTCAGGTTTACGTGTGGCACACACGAACAGAGGAGCCAAAACTAGATGCCGAGCGAGCTCTCAAAAAGAAAGGGTCAAGATCTGATGACGGAATCGAGGTGTAGCTTTATAGGGGCATGTCCCTGCAGCTCTTTGCACCTAGGCACAAGGCAGCAGTAATTTTGTTTAAGTGGCTGGTAGACGTTGGTTTGTTCACGCGACACACTTTGTTTTATCTGCTGTTAGTACTGTACACAGCAGTGTTTAGTTGTTGCTGAGTGTTCCCTGCAGCACTGCAGAAATTATTTGATGGTTGGCTAAATGTTGCGAGATGGACTGTGCTGCTATGGTGACATTGTATTACAAAGTGACTGTGATATGTGTGATATACAGTAAGTCCTTCATTTACGTCGGGGTAAGGTTCCTGAAAATAACGATGCAAATTGGAACATTAGAATGTTAACTTATGCTCGTATGAATTGATTAACCAGGTTGTGTAATAATGGATTAATGACGTTATTTTGCATCAGTGGCTGATTAAATCGAAAAATAGGTACTCGAACATTAGCGACGTTGATCCGAAATGACGTAAAGTGTTATGACGTAAATCGAGAACTTACTGTATTTAGATTTGGCTGAAATGCCTTGTTCGATTGAATTTAAGGTGGTGCTTCTTTTAATGACTCTTAGAATGTAATGTCGAAATAGTGGTAGTTCCTATTTCTCAAGAGACTTTTTTTTTAGAAAATCCATTTCTTGATTCCGTCCTCAAAAAATGTCTCTAGTGAAAGAGTATATATATCTCTGTGTGTGTGTGTTTTGTCTGCAAAGTGTTAAAAATGTTGATTTATGTTTGCATGATTAATGATACTCATACATACATTCACTTTTTAGAAAAAATGTCTGTTGCTGGGGTTGAAAATTTAAGTATTTTACATATCCAGAATTGTTATAGAATGTCAGGATCGAATTTCATCGATTTTCCAGGCTTTCCAGATAAAAATTAAAAATTTCCAATGTTTTTGGTGGAATTAAAAAATATATAACGTAACCTAAAAATTTTGAAGGTAATGAATTTGCAGAACAATTTTTGAAAACCAATTTCAAGAACTCTATGATAGCTCTTTTGTTTCCAAATGCCCTGCAGATAGTTAATTTACTTGTTATATATACTGTATTTAGCTACCATAACTTAGAGAATTTCAATACATTTTAGTTAACTGGCAGTATGTTTAACATGAATTGTTAATATCATTACAGTATTTTCATACAACAAATAGTTCAGCAGCTTAACATACATACCTAAGTTACACAGTAGCCATATTACTACATGCTGAAACAAACTTAACAATGTACTGTACTATAAAACCTCTTTATAATGGCCCATTTTATAACGACTACATGTCTACAACTGCCCGACTTTGAGGAACTGTAAAAGGTTATTATAAAATTTGACAATTTGAAAGAAATACGGTACGTATGATGAAAATACGTTTGAGAACATCATTTTTTGTTTCTTATGGCAAGAATTGTATGCCTTGTGGCAAGTGGCGATACCCACTCCTCCAACCCTTTCGCGCGTACACCTGTTTACGTGCGTGTCGGTCAATGTTGTAGCGACCTTGATGCTTCCTCCTGTCCACTTGTGCACTGCGCTCGAGTTCGAGTGTGCGTGCGTGCCTCAAGAAAGAGAAAAAGTAGAATGGGAGTGTAGGAGTGGTACAGTGTGTGACGTCTTGTGGCTGTGCTGTGTCATATGGTAGTCATCTGGGTGAAAGGGATGAGATGAGGAACAGAAGTACCATATTAACGCACTATCATGATCTTTACAAAAAATAAGGTGAATAAATATTTGTGAAATTGGTACAAAATTGTAGTATCACTTGATGTAACAACAAATAGACAGAAGGTTAAGGTACTCACTGGAACGGCACTTCTTGATAGTGACACACACATAATAAAGGATGAACACATATTGCGCGGTTGCACAACATTTTGCTGCTCGAGCCAGCTTAATCAGGCTGTGAGCTGAGATATGCTGAGTAATGGCAGTGGTGGAACTGTGGTTGGTTGCCGTAGCAGCCAGGGGGCTAACTAGGGTGTGGCGGGAAAATTCAAATCACAAAGATGATAGAGTTCAAGGGAATTTTGGTGCTATGTCAGCAATTATCTGATACGTATTGAGAAATGGGAGTTGTTGAAACGCATCTAATGAAGCTGGCTTAAGCCAGTGAAGCATCACGCAACCACAGACTTGCACTGCAATAAGTGTTCACAAAAATAATATCTGTTTGAAGACGGCAAACAGAAAGCTATACTAAAGCGGGAAACGAAGTGAGTGAGTGTCACGTGAGAATCGCTCACAAGAGAAAGCGACTATAGACAAGGGCGGGAGATATTGCGCTGTTGCAACATATCAAAGCCAAAAACCAACCAGTATCATCACACTCGGTGACACAAATATAAATAATTTGGCGCTTTCGAGACAATAGATACTTTGGATTAGTACACTCTTTTTGTTTAAAGAGTACAAGAAACACATTCAGTCAATGTAACTGCTCCTACACAGCCTTGCTACATCGGCAAGCAAAAAGATTTGGATATCTTCCTTGCGAACCCAAAATTTGGATATAACCATAAAATTGCTATAGCGAACATGTCTTTCACCATTGTCAACTGTTAGTGTAGTGAAGTTCCTCTGTAAGTTATATTTGATGCTAAATGTGTTACTTTCTTTTTATATCAATGACTATTGAACCTGGACTTGGGGCAAAAAATGGCATTTGTTGACATGTAGGGGTTTTGAATGGGTTAAAATTCATCCAAAATTCTTATAACAACCCCTTCCCTCCACTGCTATGACGACCCTATTCCCTGAAACCATCAGGGATGTTATAAAGAGGTTTTACTTAGGTTAAAAACTGATGATCACAAGTTGTTAACAATCACCAACAGTGCCGTTGGCCTCGTATTACATATGCTATTTATACACATGTTTCAGTAGAACCTCGATCTAACGACAGTATTCTTGGTAACCGTCAAAAATAATTATTTAATTCTAAAAATGGAAATAAGGGACATAATGTAAGTGTCACAATCAAAAGTTATTTAAAAGTATGTTTGTTAGCATGTAACAGTAACGTATTACCTTCGCGTGGTAGACAAACAAAAAAATTTATAAAAAAACTTTGGCTGGAGGACTCATAAAACACACACCTGGCGAGTTGGGCCACACCACAGCGAGAAAAGTAAGCTGCCTTATCTCCGTCCTTGTATCTGTCTCGCGCACCTATACCTGCCCTAATCTGGTTGTAGCGCGCCACCTGCTCCGCTCGTAGCAACAGCGATGGCTGATAATAGCTTGTGTTTTACTGTCAAACCCTTTCAGCAATTGTTGTTAGCAATAAGGGCAGCCAATGTGAGGGCATGTTTTGTGTCCCATCATTTACTTTGTTCCATGTCTTCATCCTTTGTGATCTCACTAGTGTAGGTATTTGTGCGATGTATCGCTTTTAGATATATCTCGTGATAATCGTGCTCTTTTTAACCATGATTTTTTTACTGCATTTGGATCTGACTTGATTTTTTACTGACAACCTTTGCGTGCAATTATTTTGTATTACGGTTTTATTTATGGGTTTTGTTTTGTGCTTTGATTTATTCACTATCAACTTTTTATCAGCTATGACTTTGAACATCTCCTGATCCATCATTATGATTACAAGTAAGCGGAAAATATTAACACTTCTGCAGAAGTTTAAAAATTTAAAGGAAGTGGAAGAGGGGATGGTGTTAAAAGTGTAGTCCTCTTTGTAAAACTATGCATTGCTTACAAATTTTTAAACAATTTTGGGTAAAATGGGAGGGTAAATATTGGCTTATCTGGTATGATTTTATTCACAAGATGTCTTCATATTAAATTAAATACAAAACATTTCAGTTAAAATGTGTTTATTTTAAGCCAGTGACAGTTAAATCACAAACTTTAATCAAATAAATGCACTTAGAACATGCCCTCTTTTTAACATTTTTGGACACAAGATTAGGGTAAAAAATAGGCTTAAATGATATTTAATTCAGAAGATGTTTGCCTATTAAATAAACACATATTTTATTTAAAAACAGTGTTTGTTTAAAGCCAGCAACAGTAAAGTATGAACTGTAACAAAAAAAGGGTCAAATAGGGTGTTTCGGATCTAACAACACAATTATCGGCAACCATGGATTGTCGTTATAAAGTGGTTCTACTGTAATTGTAATCTCATAGATCATTTCATCAGAAAATGTCACATCTGTGTCCTGTGTTCTAATTTTTTAGGTTAAGGGAAACTGTGTGGACTGTAGTCTATGTATTACAAAAAACTGAAAATTTTTCATTATTTCCATTTATTTATTGTAAATGTGAGAATTCACAGGTAATTAAGCTTATCAGCGTTTGTATTACACATTTTCTAGTCAACCAAAATCGAATACCTGTTATTTTTACGTGTTTTAATTTTTTTCCATATCTGTAGCAACCCTGTTGGCCAGTTTTCAACCCCAGCTCATTGTATCTCAAAAATGTATCTGGAAATAGCGTTTTGCTAATTTCAGAATTATTTCTTAATCAAATGTAATTTTTTTTATCACTGTAAAAGCTGTATGACGTTAAGATGTTTTGATAGGTGTGTGTACAATATGGTAAATATGGTAGTGTCAATTTTTTAATGAAGAAATTATGTGAGTTAGGAGGGTCATCTACATAAGAAATATGAGTTGAAATGTGAAACACGCATGCAGTATAATATATCAAGGACTTAAAAGAGTTGCCAAAGCATTGGGTATGGTAAGGATTTGACGAAAATATGAATACAGCAAGTTAAACTATCTTTCTGTGTTTTTAAAAATACTGTATAGGGTGCATATTACAAACATGGCTATTTCTTTTTGCAGGCTGCTTTATCTAGACAAATGTCAACCTGATTTGTAAAACCTAAATTGAAAAGCATTGGTGTGACTTTCCACATATAAAATCACACTATATGGTCACTGGTTCAAGTAAGTTGCTTCATTTTAATTTCTGACTTTAAATACCTTTCCAGCTCATTATTTTATATTTTTATAGAATTCAGACTAGTAAATAAAACACCAAAATGAGTATATGGTCACAGCTTAAAGCTCCAAAGTATAAAAGGTTCTGTTAAGAATCTTGTCTGGCTTGTCCCGGGATATAAAATATACTAGTAATTTTTTCGTAAAAAATCGTAGTGATGAATTTGTCGAAAAGACTGCAGCATATTTGTATGTTATAATTTGTTTACCCCGTCATTTTAAATTATTAAATTCTTAACCAAAAATGTTGTTATACACACCCCCAGTCCTCAGGCTAGAAGTACCATATTTACTTGCAAAATGGCTACCATCACATTAATTGTTGCATCCATGTTTTGAGTTAATGAATTTTGTATTTTATTTTTCTTTGTATAACAGCTGTGTAACTTAGAGCGTGCGCACTGCGAAAAATGTGCGGTAAAAGGAACAGCGGGATGCTAAATGGAACAGCAAATGGGAAGCGTGCATTTGCATAGCAACGAGAATTAGGTCCTGTATTATGTACTAACTTTCTAATGGTGCGTGCTTATTGGTTGGTGGGAGAAGATGAATCCATGCATGGGGGAGGTTCTCTTGCACCGTCCTTTAGTTCTGTATGTGTTCTGGAAGTTATAGTGGATTGTGCTCGGTTGATGTTTTGAATTGTGTTGCCTTTTTGTGTGTGTGTAGATGGGGAAGTATAATTCATAGTAAGTGAAGTTCACAAATAATACATATTTAAACAGATATCCATGTAAAATTGAAGTACATGACTTAATAATAAATTCATAATCATTGCAAAAAAAAGAAAGATATGCTAGTGTTTCAATTTACCTTAGTGCAAATTTTGATGTTTCTTGGACTTATGTTTCATTAAATCAGAGAGAAAAAAAGTTCTGGGGCATAATGTTTAGAGAGAGTAATCAAATTTTATTTTTAAATAAAAATTTTGGTTCATTCAATTTTATTTTGTGACTTAAATTGAATTTCATGGTGTAACATTCATTTCAGTTTTATCGCTATTCACCATGTAATCTTGCCTGTATGCATTGAACTTCCTACACTTGCAGTTTAAAGCAAGTCGTAGGTGGGCAACACTGATAACGCGACGTGAGAACTTTTCCTTATGTCGCAAGACTTCGCTGTGCCAAAAGTTGCCGAAGTATTGCAGCGATAAAGTAATCCATAGCTGCCTACCTCAAGGATTCAGAAATGGTACAGTTTTTAAAATGAGTAAAATTGTGCTTAAACAAGTCGAGGCATTTCACATTCTGTGTTCGTGTAAATGTCGCTGAACTAAACCTCTTTAGCAATTTTTAATAAAATACTACACTGTTAACATGTTGAAGTGTTGCATGCAAAATAAATTTAGAACATGCTGATTATCTTAATACATAAAATGACGTGTCCTTACTGACACTCACTCTCTCACTCACTCGTCAACGCACAGCCCAAAACGCTGGATCTAGAATAATGAAATTTTGAGGGAAGCTTCCCCTTGCCCCGTAAGCACCCTCTTAAAAATGGATTTTTCGAAATTTAATATCAAGGGGGTGAAAAGAGGTGAAATGTGTTTTCAAAGAATCCCTGATATCTCATTAACCGTGAAAGCTATCATAATTTTTTAACTTCAAAATATTACTCAAACAAATGCATATTTGCCAATTTTTCGATTTTGCAAAGTTCGAAAATTAAGAGGGTGAAAAGCCGTAAAATGTGTTTTTCATTAATCCGTGATTTCTCCTAAACCATTTCAGATACAGTAGTGAGGTGATTTTTTTCTTTAAAATGATACTTAAGTAAATATATAAATAGTATTTTTAGAATTTTTCAAAATTCATCCTTAAAAGCTCTTAAAAATTAAATGTGTTTTTAATTAATCCCACTTATCTCCTAAACCAGTGGAAATAATTAAATGGTTTTTGCTATAAAATAAATCTTATGTAAATATCAAAAAAGTAACTTAAGGATTTTTTGAAATTAGTCCTTAAAAGCTATAAAAAAAATAAAGTGTGTTTTCAAATAATTATCTGTACCGCTTATACCCGTTTTGATATTGAGATGATTTTTGATAAGAATGAAGTTTTGTAAATATCTACAAATCAAATTCAAGATTTTACGAAATTCGGAAATTAAGGATGTGAAAAGCAATAAAATGTTACAGTCTCCCGAAGAAAGAGAATGATCATCGAGAAATAATTCAACAGTTGTTTTTTTTTTTTTTTTGCCAACCTACTCATAAATAAAACCTCTTTGGACTGTAACCTGTACATATGAAAGAATTATCACGTTCTTCCTTTAAGCATTCACTCGGGTATTGTATAAAGTTTGTGGTGTGGGAGGGGTGGGGTTACGGGTTCGTATCCTGTGCAAGTCTTTGCGATGGGACATGACATGACATCATACGAGCATATTGCGTGCGCTCTTTTCACTGAGCTAAGACAATTTATAGTTCACTGTTGTTGAGTACGCTAGCTGTTAAATGCCTTCATCACATATTTTATCCAGGGTTACTGTTTGTATTACATAATTTTACGCTGGCAAAGCCGCGGCCGGGTAGCTATTGTGTAGAGAAATAAAGATGAATTAAAAACAAAGATGTTCTGCAATTAAAGTAAGCTCAGCGAAGTGGACTAGATAAAGCTGTTTGTATGTGTTGTTTTAAAGATATTCAGGGAATATAGTAACACCATCAATTAATACGTAATTAAAATTTAGTTACTCTTTTCTTTAGTACATGCGGGCGAAGCCGCAAAGGGACATGTATCAAAAAATTAGGGGAGAATTTTGACTTCTATTCAAGTGTTGTGTTCATGGATAATATTACGTAGGTAGCCTCCCTATTACGTATAAAGAAAACAAACTTAACAAGGAAATTACTGAATGTATTTTACTGTAGGCCTATTACCAACATAAATACTGCTCATAGTTTTACTATCTAAGAAATCTGAACAAACCTAGTTGGTAGTTTTGGTTTCTGCAAGTTTACAAACAGAAACCAATTTTAATACACCAATAAACAGGCCCCTACTTTACGATTTCTAGTAACACAGTTTTTTAATTCTCTTTTGCAATTCCATAAATTAACAAACAATTCTTACAGAGCGCAAACTAGCCAATTTAATCACACTTTGCACATCTAACCCCTATTCTCTTGCACTGCAAATACTGTGAAATTGAGAAATAAATCGACATCGTTGAACATGCAGATGTGATAGCATTTCATCCCTTATACAATATTAATACCACATACTTTTAATTTTCAAACAGTTCTAAACATCCGCATGGTTTGGCAACTGCATAAAAATGTCATTGTAAAAACTGAAATTGTGTATTTTCCAAACACAAAAGTAATTATATTACTACGTTTAACGGCAGTTGAATTCACGGCAGTCAATACAGCAAACACCCGCACTAAAATATCCCCGCCACAGTAACAAAGTTTATAAATTTAAGCTTGGCGTAAACCATGTTTACAAAAACACCATCCAACTAGAACAAGGTGCACTTCCGTGTTTGCTGGAATAATATCTTAACTATGGTTTCTTTCACTTTGCATGGGTTGCTGCATGTTTTTGAGCAATAACTACACGGAAATGTAAACTGGAGGAAATACATTTCAAATTAAAATAGTCTTATGATCTAATTTGCACGAGTCATGGTGGCTATTTAGCCAGGTAAGCAACTACCATCGGTCGGGTATGTTCGGCAAAGTTCGGATTAGGTTTGAACGATGTGTGAGTAATGATACTTTGTTGTGAAAAATATGGTACAATGGCTATAAATGACGTTAGTTCCCGAAATTACAGTATTCTTTATTATCTATGACACTGATGTCAGTTGAGTACGATGTGCGTATCACATGTTCGATACCAAAATTATGTGATTTCAGTACTAGATTTCTTGTTACGAATTGATGAAATGGAAAAGAAATTAGGAAAAGCTTGGAAATCGTATAATAATTTACATAAGTTGTAAAATCGTACATTGTACGGGAGAATCATACAAGATGGCAGCTATGGTAATCCCATTTCAAAGGTTTGTCATACAACTTGAGGAATGAAAATGGTTACTTGCTGTCACAAATTGGCAATTCCAACCAGATGCTGGTCTTCTTTGACGTGCGCCAAAACGATAAATGCGAGGGGGCAGTCTAGTGTCACATTCCAGATGACAGGGAACGAGTTATTTTGGTGCACTATATTGCTGGCAGTCACAGCAGATGGTAAGAAACTTCTGCCTTACATTATTTTCAAACAGGAGACGTTGCCAAAGAGGGTGAAGTTTCCGCCAGACATCTGTATCCGAGTACAGGAAAAGGACTCGGTGGATGCCAGTCTCGTTAAGGACTGGCTGAAGTCTGTGTGGGAGTGGCGACCATAGGTGCTACTTAGAAAGAAAGCGTAGTTGTTTGGTACAGCTTCCGCATTCATCTCGTCGGTACAGCTTCCGCATTCATCTTGTCGACGTGGTGAAAAGTGCAGTGCAGGAGTCGTGGGTTGACGTGGCCATCCCTGGTGGTCTCTAGCCGATACTTCAGTCCCTTGATGTATCTATCAACAAGCTTTTCAAGAGCCATCTCCATCGCCTGTACTCAGAGTGAACGGCCAGTGGAAAGCAAGAGCTGACCTCTGCGGGGCAACTGAAATGGCCATCTCTGCCCATGTTCTGGGAGTCAGTGAAGCAGAGTTTTGCTCTAATCACCAAGAAAATCATAATCAAGAGCTTTAAGAAGATAGTCATCTCCTTTACGCTCGATGGCACAGAGGACGACAAAATTTGGGAGGAGAGCGACCCCAATGACCCAAGCGAGGCTGTGGAAGATTCTGAGTTGTCCGATTCCATTAGTAATGACAACGACAGATAAACTTCGTAAGTGTTTGCTCTTATTGCCGTAAACTTTTTCCTGTTGGATTTTGTGTTTTTTGGTTTTGTAATTGTGTTTCGGGTACAATTACGTTTTGAAGTATTTATGTGGGAGTACTTTTCCAAAAAGTGTGTGGCCTTTGTGAATAATATGGTTTCACCAACAGTAATTAAGAATTATTCTCAACAAAGAAATGTGAGTATAGGAGAGAATAGTATACAACGTTATTAAAAAAGTCCTGTGTAGAAAGAATAATTTTACCCTAAACAAAAAAATTGTTTGAAATAAACTTGGCCTAATGAGTTTATAGAGTTTTTTTAGAGTAGAGTGTGAGCAAAGTCTTGAGTTTGAACACTCTTAGATGTAAAGTGAGGACAGAGCAGCTGCTGAATGACAGGAAAGAAAATACACGTACTCTCAGTGAAGTACAGCTAACCAGCTGCTGTGTGAAGGACAGGTGCAACCTGAACTGGGGAACAAACCTAGATCAACGCGGGTGGTGTGTGGTCTGGCTATAAGCTCCTTACCAATGTTTTTAGAACATAAAATTATCCACCATTTATTGCCATACAGATAGTGTTGTTCTATCGTAGTTATTGGGTAGCACGACTGAAGACTTGTAGTTGTGATGGGCGTGTGTAAGTGGGGAGGGAACTCATATAGGTCTTGTGGTAGTAAAGTACACTAATTTTTACTTTGGTAATAAGAGTTTCTTATCAATATGTTTGGCAATGAAAATTTCTACCACTAGTTGCACTGGTGTTTGTAAGGGGACAAATTTATACTGATGCATTTGGAGAAAGCTTAGTGTGCAAAACATTGTTGAAGGACTAAGTTTGTTTACAAGTGCCAGAGTAGGAACAGTGTTACGATGGACACCAGTGCAGTTGTTGGCCAAGTTGTCACTTCTGCAAGCTAACAACTTTTAGCTTCCTAACCTGTAGTATAATTAACTGTAGCAGTAGTTAGGACTCAATATTTTATTGTGCTTGGCAGATGACCCTCCTCAGAATTACTTACAAGTAATTATTTTTAGAGTGAAAGTGATGTGCATGTCGTCAGTTAAGAGTTGATACCTCATATCAGATTATAAACAAAATTATTTCCCTACTGGATATCGTGTAAAAACAGATATAATGTAAGCAGCCCTTTTATACATTTTCCAGTGCTGTAGTTGTGGATTTTTTCTATTACTCCTGTAAAGTCATGAAAATGCTGATATGAGGTCTCCATCTTAGACAACGGTTTGTTAAGGTTATTCACTTTGAAGTGAGCGGTTTTGAAGATAGTCGTGCCAATAATAATAATAAGTAATAACCACACCATACTTAAGTGAGCTCAAAAGTAATTTGGAGTACTGTGTTGTCTATGCTGCAGTTATTACTTAAATTGTCATGTTAACTAGCGGAAAGATATAAATTGGTTGAAAACAAAGGTCTTCAAAAGTGCTACATTACAGTGAACAACATGTACTACAGAACCTCAATCTAACTACAGTCCACAGGTCCCAGGAACTGTGTTCTTACATTCGAAACAAATAATTTTAACACTTAAGAATGTTAAATTTTTGTATATAGTATGTATTATAATTAAAGTTTGTGTTCATAATTTGATCATAGCAAATAGGTATTAAAATAAAAATTTGATTTATAATTTTTAATTAATTTTAAATCATTAGCAATAAAAACTTGTACAGAGAAGATGGTATCCATTAAATAAAATACAATTATAGTATAAATGAACATTATTAAAAATGTACAAGTGTTTAAAAGTATTTCTATCCCTGAGGTATAAATAACTTACCAATGACTTAATTCCCTGTGAAACGTGGCATTGGCAAACCTCATTAGAATTGTTGCGCTTACCTGGATCCTAAATTACCTCGCTATAAAATTAACATCTAGGTACTCATTATACATGGCGCTCACATCTAGGTCCTCCACATTTTGTTCTCATATGACTTGATGTAGAATGTCCAGCCAGGTACCCTCTCTACACAATTTAGTCATGGGCAGTATGAAAGTTGAGGTGGAGATATTGTTTCACTGTCCCGTCAGGATGCGCTACTGTGCAGCAAACTGTAGCAACTAATTTAGTTATTGACAGAGTGCAGTTACTGTATTATTTTTCTTTAAAAAAATATTTTCAAAATTACTGTATAACTACCAGACATTGCCTTAACAAAACTGTGTACAATATGTTTCTGTGTAAGAAAGATTTTTGTGTTTACAAATGTATCTAAAACCCTTTTTCGTACAGAATTTAGAAGAAACTAAGTTCTATATTTTTGTTGTTGAATGCTAGGATTGTAATGATTGTGTGTTCTTTGTGCCTGATGTACATTCTATTCTAGTAGTAAGACTTCTTTTGCATAACTTATTTTACAAACATGCGTTGAAATATTTTTGTATTTATTGTTTGTTAATGTCTGAAATAACATATCAGTGTTGTGTTGAAACTATTAATAATTTAGTCAGGTAACACTGGGCACAGTCAGTGATTGCATTGGTTGCCAACCTTGGTAATTCAACTGAATGACTGTCTTGTAGCAAATTGATTGTGCACTCTATTCTGCTGAATTTCTGTTATACACAAGCCTAAAATGAATTTATGTTTGTGCATCAACATCACCCTCATCACTTCTCCAATACACGAAACAGCTGCAGGTAGACAGCACCCTTAAGCCCGTGATTTCAATGTTGAATAGGATTGGTTTGGCATTATTTTAAATGGCACGTGCATTTATTTATCTACCACGCACTCTTAAGGAGCAGTGACTTAACGTAGCCAACCAATAATTTCTATATTGCCTGTTTGTGTGTTGAGATAGATAGTCATCTACTGACCACGTCCACCACACCCTCCCCTACGATTTTACACTCTACCCTCCTCTCTACTTCTACT
Source organism: Medauroidea extradentata (assembly GCA_003012365.1). Taxonomy (NCBI): domain Eukaryota; kingdom Metazoa; phylum Arthropoda; class Insecta; order Phasmatodea; family Phasmatidae; genus Medauroidea; species Medauroidea extradentata. Next base: position 30,813 of record PNEQ01048045.1, read on the forward strand.
GTCTTCACTATCTCTCTACCCCAGACTCTCTTGACACCCTCTCCACCCCCAACACAGGGTACAATAAACTGAACTGCCCCACGATGGTGGCTACTGAAGAACTTCACACACCCCAATACTATCCCCTACACCGTAACCCACAGCTTTCTCACTCTTTTTCTTCCTCTCAAGCTCTTCCCTCCTTTCCCCCACACCCTCATCCTCTTTCCCTCCTCAGCATCGTTTAACCACATTCCATTACAAATGTTAAAAAATATTCTAAAATCATTTTTATTGCTTTTTCTGAAAGTTCTGTTAAAATAATATAGGAATAAATGCGGGGGGGGGGAAGGTTTAATTGTTTACGCAATGTGATTTTTTAAATTTGTCGATAATCCAGAGATAACTCAGCATACATAGTTCAACAAAAAATTGGAATGCAAAAAATACATGAGTTCATGTTTGTAAAGAGGTTAAAAGTATGAAAAAACAAATCTGGGGAAAAATTTTTTTTGCTTTCATTTTTTAAACTTATGTCAGTTATCCCAAGATAACTCGGGCACATATGTTACACAAAACAAAAGAAAAATATATATTTTGAGTGAAAAAATAATGTGCTGACTAGATTTTTGCAGAATGGTTAAGATAGTATAAAAAATTTCAAAAAACTTTTGCTTCAGTATTGTACAAAATTTTATTTTTTTGAATTTGTAATTTAGTTCTCCTGAGGTAAATTGTGTATACACTGTGTTTTGTATTTAAAAAAAATTGCGTGCGTGTGCACACACACAGGATGTTGACGAAATACTTCTACAAATTAGGAGGGTGGGTTCCTTACATCAAAACAAGAAAAAAAAGTACATTGGTCCGGAAAGCCTTAGTTTTTGAGTTACTCATGAAAGATTATTTCAAGGCATTGCACGGTAATTGGTAGTAAAAGTAATGTTGTTAGATGATTGAATTATGTAATGGATACAAGTATGCTGCTGCTCTCATGTGTATCCTCTGTGGCAGATATCAGAGTATTTGACATGGTGCGACAATGCATGATCCAACGTGTGCATGTGCGTGAGGAAGTGAGAGGATGTCATATAGAACATTTACCATGAGTTTCTCATACTAGTATCTGCGAAACTGTCATAAACTCAAAAACGCATAAATGTTCAAAATGACACCCTCTTGCTTCCTCACACACATGCATTGATTGGATCATGCTGTGTCGTGTACAGTCAAATATTCCCACATCTGCCATAGAGGTTACAAATGAGGGCAGCAACAAACTTTTATCTATAATTTATATCTATTATCTAACATTAATTTTACTACTGGCTTGGTATAAACTTTTGTTACCACTGGTTATGACGTAATAGTGTACAAACACGGACACGAAATCAGAGTGGGCCGCGATTAGCAAAAATACATCTTTATATACTGCAACAATCATGAACAGGTGTAACCGTACATGGAAAACAAATGAATAGAGGGCTCTCTACTTGCACACTAAGGGCGCATATGCCTGTCAGGCAAACAAACAATCGTATTACAATAATTTGTACAAATTAGTTACAATGGAGGATATGATGAATAGTTTCAGTCTGATAAACGACAAATATGCGGAAGCAGCACAGCTGAACGGGAAGAAAACGCAGGGTACAGTCTAATTCGCCCATGGTTGGCCACAAAGTAGAGGCATGTCTAGCCCGAGAGTACCACTCGGTAACTTATTAAAATTATTGTATTTCTTTCTATTAGTCACTTTCTTAGAGATGGCCCTGCCCTCTCCGAGAGTCCGCAACTGGGGCAATACGGGGTATAGTCAAATTCTTTACGGGCCTTCCTGCGGAAACGCAGCGCTAGGCCATTCACTGGTCTTCTCGACACGGGACGGGAACAATTTAGTTCATTCTAGGAAATACCTCGAGTCCCTGGAACAAGTGTATCACAACTATGGTTCCAGGCGCAGGCAGCCCTTCCAGCCAAGGGCAAGGTGTCCCCACAGACGTAGTGTTGACTCCAAGAATCACAGTAGAGAACACTTATGTCAGGCAAGCTACCCCAGAACATACTGATGTTTCGCCGTTACATCAAACTATAAAATATGTTGATGCTCGTCCCAGATTTTTAACACTCGATTATTATAACCTAAAAGCACTAGCGCTCACCCACACCTTTGCCAATCACGTGTTGCAGTTTCTTTACGTCAGGATAATACAGTATATGTAAACTTTTAATATTTATACAGTGTGCATTTTCAGTGTATAATTATGTCGTGCAACTTTGTTAACCTGGTACCCGAGTTTGACATACATAGCTGGCCTGTTACCAATTCCGGGCATAGAACTCTGTAGTGATCACGGGAAATATGCCCGTGAATATATATCGTGTTTGTTATTTATTGCGTGTCTAATATTAATGTAAATGTTTATATGTGTTAATTGTAGTGTTTAACGGCAACACAGGTGTAATTCTTGTAAATCGGGAAGTTTGTTTACATGACAGAGTAATTTCATGCCATGAGTAAGTAATTTCAGTGCGTGCAGAATGGCACCACTGCAGAAGCAGACAGCTCCAAGCAGTCTGACGGCCATCTTGCTAACGGTACCTCTCGTCCTCTGGGCATATAAAAGGGGGGCAGCCAGCCCCAGCAGGAAGAGTTGTCAGTGGCTCGGCCTTCGGGCCAGGCCGCTCGGCACCCCCTTACCCTCCCCCACCTGGGGTTGTGGTCTGTACTAGCCACAGAAACCCACCTTCCTCTCCAGGGTTGTGGTCTGTACTAGCCACCTAAGCACTTTCTTCTGCACCCATACCTACTGTAGCTAGGATGACTTAATAGTCTCATGCTTGTATATTAAGGGGAATTTAACTTACGTGCTCTTCCAGCAAACCTCCATGCCTCGCACCCTAATAGTAAAGTGTTGTTGTGCACTTATTCTCAGTAGCTAATCGGCCCAGGTGCCATGTTCAGAGGCTATGGAATATAGTAACCTTCTAAGTGAGTGATCACAAAGTAATTACGGCCCTTGGCAAGGCCTTGAATCCTCGGCATATAAAATGGCCCGAAGTGCCTTGCAGCTAGTTGTATTCATCGAAACATGTCTTGTTGTAAATTGTCATATCTAATATAGCCCTTGTGTAACTTGACTTCACGTAAGTCGATCATGTGATATTCATTCGTATTGACTCCTTGTACCATCTGATGTTCATTTGTAACAATTGCCTGTAGCTTGTGCCATTCTTGAATATACACGCTTTGATACTGAATTACCTCCCTCTCCCCCACTCTCTCTCTCTCTCTCTCTTTCTTCCTTAATTCAACCTATGATGTTTACTATAAGTCAAGTGACACCTGCCTTCCCCTTTATTGAAATTAGATCGACTCACTGCACTAGCAGTAGAGATCTTTCTCGATGGCTGAAAGTCACTCACTGAGTTGAGGACAGTTCTAATACAAAACCACTCTAGAAGAGTCCCCTACCTGCTCATGTTCGCACTCACAGAGATCTTCTAGAGATATGCAGTGCTAACACTCCACAATCTTACCCACCAACACCTAGCCCAGTGAGGAATCATCGTCGACTGACGGCGGCAATCAACAAAAATACTCCCCGCCGAAGACAAAACATCCATTGCTCAGCGCAGTCTGTCCATGACCTATCGCCGGCCTCGTCGCTGAATTACAACAAGCCGCGACCACAGTGCTGCCTCGTGGAAGCGCACACAGTCAGGATGGGAAACAAAAAAAAAACCAGAAACCAAAAGAGCCAACTAAAGAAAAATTTAACTAAGAAAAAACCAGAGAAGCGTAAAAAAAAAAAAAAAGTAAATCTGCAGTGGGACAAAAAATAGTAACGGGCGGCTGCACAGTTACACTTTCAGACTTTTTTTTTTTTTTTTTTTCCTTGTTTTGGTGAAAGGAACTCACACAGTGGGCTCTCAGTTATCCAGGGTAATGACTGGCTAAGGGTTCCTGGATAATCCAGTTAAAATGAAATTGTAATAAAAAATTGGAAGCAAAATATGTATGACTGAAGTACATGTATGCAGTAGTATTTTTGTAAGCAATGCTTTACACCGAAAAGTCAAACATAGCTACTGTAACGTACATAGCTCTATTATGTTGCACAGGCACAACGTGGCAATGTTGCAGGTCAGTGGCAGCAGACCTCTGTTCCTTGCGGTGCAGTCAACGTCCTTGTCTGTTGCAACGTAGGTAAGACAGAGCGCTGCTAGCCTACACCAGCCAGTTTAACAAAGTGTGCATCATTACACACTTTAAGATGATTTCACGCTGTCAACTGCAAAACTCCTGGGCTTTTTGTAGTTTGAAAAAATTAACTCCAAAGTTGTTTGTTTACATGACTGGATAAAGTACCGAATGAGTTGATGCAACTGTAAAATGTTGGATTCATTTCGATCCCCAGGTCCAGAAATTGTGCTTTCAGTTTTACATGGTTTCCCTCGATCACTCCAGGCATGTGTCGGGATGGCTGTCAAAGGCATTGCACGTGGTAGGAGGGCACTCGGAGCAAACAATAATATTACAAATGCAATCACTTTTCGACTGTAATTTAACTTAAATAAAAAAAGGTTTTGCCTTTCACCTACCCGAGAACATCTCGGCAGCATTTCTTGGCTTCTTTGCATACAATTAAACATTCAGGTAATGTCCCATCACAGTCACTAACCATTAAATGTACACAAATTAAAAAATATATGTATAGTACTAAACAAGGGGTGTAATTGCAGTCATAGTTGTGCAACTTTACAAAAAATCTGTTAATGATTTCTGCCTCTTGAAAGTATTTTCCATTTTTTCGAATCTGAAAAAGAATCCTTCATTAGTCGATCTTATCTATAACGAGGTCGTATTTGTACTCTTCAAGGTAGTTAAGCAGGGTTCCCACAGAAATATTAAAATGAATTTCCCTGACATTTCCCTGACTTTCACTGACCAATCATTAAAAATTTCCCTGACCATAATTAATATGATCATAATAACACGCTTATACAATGAACTTTTCTTTGCAGCCTCCACTATCCCCATAGCTGCCCATCACTCTCCTTTTAAGCAAAAGATATTTTATATAACAA